>BQNB010003459.1:58503-71003 GCA_026074375.1 Tanacetum coccineum | reverse complement strand
TAATTTCTTAATTTACATAAAGAAGCGTCCAAATTTATTGTAATTAAATTGTTATTTTATTTTAGTAAGAAATGATAAACTTATAGTTCGGTGATTTATAATTTATTTATTTAAATGAAGAGGCGTCCCAATCCTTTTAAATAAACAGATTATAAATCATCCTACTTAATAATTCCCGGTGCAATACGCGTACTCTCATAACCTTCAAGGTGGTTGACATGACGATGCATGTGTTCTACTGAATATGGGACGAGTGATTTAAAACTCGTCTTTGAAGAGCTGTGAAGTAAAAACTGCCAGGCGAGATCAAATAGAGTTCAAGATAATTAATGAGTACTCGGTTAGAGTAAATAAGGTAAAGATCTCTATAAACAAATCAGTATAGTGATTACCATATCGATCCTCCTATTACAAGTCCCGCCTATACAAGACTTGCAATACTTAGATTCATACACAATCCCGTGTAAACAGAACTGTGACGGCTTTGTTAACATAGCAATTATCATATCAATCCTCATATTACAAGTCTCGCCTATACAAGACTTGAAATACTTAGATTCATACATAATTCAATGTAAAAAAAAATTATGACGGTCTCCGTATAATACAATATAGTATAATGCTATGAAGAAAATAATATTTTTAGAGACCATTGTTTAACTTACAATGTCTGAGAACGAAATGAGACCATTGTGCAACTCACAATGTCTAAGAAGTAAAATGAGACCATTGTATAACTCACAATGTCAGGTAAATTGAGACCCATTGTTTATCTTACAATGTCTGAGGTATAATTGAGACCAATGTTTAACTACAATGTCTGAAGGGATAATTGAGACCATTGTCAACTCCCATGTTCCTGACATATAATTGAGACCATTGTGCAACCACAATGTCTTAAAAACGCTCCGTATTTATATAAATATCTCTATATAAAATAAGCGTACATATACTCGAAAGGAATGCCAAGCATATATAAATATAAATATGTATGGCCACGTAAGCACTAATGAAACGTAATGTAAGCACATAACAGTATCGTGTAAGACACTTTGAAAATGTTTGTTGTGATGGCAAATATTTGATGAAACGGTTGTATATGTCTAGGTAAAATAGCAACCTAGTATCTCTATAACCATTGCTCTGGATACCAATCTGTCAACACCCCCAAAAACACTTACAACGCAGCGGAATCCAAATGGGGTGTTACTTACGAATACACCAGCAATAGATACAAGAGACGACCTCTAGGTGTCGTTGAGAATAAAAACATTTGTTGAATCCATAAAAATCTGAATTTAATAATACATTTGTCCCATAATTTGCATCACAATGAAAAGCTTGAATGTAAAGACTCCAATGCACATCAAATAGTCCAAGCTTCTAAATCACCTGAGAAAAACATGCTTAAAAGTGTCAACATTAAAGTTGGTGAGTTCATAGATTAGTTTAAATATAAATGTAATCCACTGTATATCACCTGTACTTTTTAAAAAGCCCCAAGATTTAAAAAGAATCATAAGCACATTTATCCATCAAAAGTACCAATCTTATCCCAAAGATTTATAAAGAATGCATAACACATTTTATGAACAAAATTGAGTCACTATATAAATTCTGTGACATTTCCCGCACTATATAAATTCTGTGCCCGCACTATACAAATTTCGTGCCATGTTGGGGAAGCCCGAAGGTCCCAACGATATAATCCGACATGTTATAACGTTCGTTCCCAGTGATTGCTAGTCACCCGAACGGGGGTTGTCAATCCCGAATAGATCTATAATGTTCGTTTACCAAGTGATCGCTAATCACCCGAACAGGGATCCACATCCGAATAGATCTATTTCATAACATTCGCGCTCACTCCTCCAATGATTTACATTTCATGACGCTGTGACTAGACTTGTAAGTACCCTAAATTGGCAGTGATACAATTGATTTGCTATATATACTCCCTTTACCGGAGTCCCCTCCAAGACACCCGGGCAGTAAAGTAAAAAATTACTCCCGTTACCCGGAGTCCCTCCAAAACACCCGGGCAGTAATTTTATTAGCTATCAGAACTATTAGCCCTAAGCCTAATCTACCTTATTTCAAATGTAAATTACGCAGATTGTGACCAAGAAATGAAGGTCAAAAAATGATTATCCCATAGCGAACTATGCAAATAAGTATGTAAACCAATTCGTAAACAATCCTGTAAATGCATTTGTAAACAAGCATGTTCTCACCCCGAATATATGTGAAACCAGTAAAACATGGGGCTATAAACTCACAAAATCCTTTAAAAACAATCACATTGTTATAAGATAACCAAATATAAGATTTTGTAGACAAGCATGTATCCCCCTCGCGGGTTATAAAACATTCAAAGATTGAAAAGCGAGGCTATGAACTCACATTGATTAAAGACCACGATCAATTAATCCAATTAAATCACAACTGAATCTGCAACGATCTCGACCACGACCTATAATTATGTCGTTCGAGTGTTATAATACCAGTATTAAAAATACAAACGATGCTGTACATCGTTACCACGAAATCATACATATTTTTATATGTATGCAGTCATATATACATGTGATGAGAAATCCACTTGCGCGTCTTTAAACCTTAACCCTGAGTATATTTTGAATATATACTATTTTCTGTCCAATATAACTTATCTCTAATATCTAAAGCTGATAAGCCTCGCGGCAAAGTAAAATGCCATTAGCGAACAACTTTCCGTGTTTCGTCTCGGAAAGGCTGAACGGACTCGAAAGTGATCAAAATCGTTAATAATAGATCTGCCAGATTTAATATATTAAAATAACTTATTTCTTATTAAAGTATATATTTCGATTTCGTTTCAGTTTATTCGTTATTGGAAGTTAAAAGTCTCGTTTTATGTCTAAACGTCCGGAAAAATATAATTTGTTATCTTTTGTAAACTAAAGTCTAACTTATCAAAGTCTCGAATTCCGAATCCCCCGTTCTATTTTCTGTTTTAGATTACTCGTTTCATAAAGGCACTAAAGTCTATTTTTAGTCCAAATATCGTCTCAAATATGTCTAATATCACTTATTCATCAATATAAATCTAGTTTTAATATTTATTTCATATTTTAACTAGACCGCGCAAGTTATACCGGATTTCATCACATATTATTCGATCAAATATATGAAACAATTTATATATTTGTGTTAACCAAACTCACTTTATTTCGGTGTCAACACACTCCACGCGACGCACCCCGGCTGATGGACAGCCAAACGCACCCTTGTGCGTGGCTGTTAAGCCAAACGCACCCTTAGGCTATTTTTGACAGCCAAACGCACCCTTGTGCGTTTCTGTCTAAACCAAACACACCCTTTTGTGTTATAACCCAAACCAACCCTTTTTCCCGGCTGTTTGGCAGCCTACCAAACGCACCCTTGTGGTTGTTAACCCAACCCCGACAGCCCCTCGGCTGTCCCGACTTTTTGACAGCCAAACAAACACCCCGCGGTGTTATAATATCAAATCCAAACGCACCCCTTTTTGGTATTAAAAGCCCGGACGAACCCACGAGCCCGACCCGGCTGTTAAGCCCGAACCAAACCCGAACCAAACCACCTTGTGGTGGGGGTGGGCTGTCACCGCAAACAAACACCCCCCCTTGGGTGTTATAATACCAACCAAACACACCCTTCGGGTGTTATCATTAACCAAACCCGACAACCCAACTGTCCCACAGCCCGACCCAACTGTCCCACAGCCCGACCCGACACACCCCCCCCCTTGCTGCTGTTGACCCGCGAACCACAACCAAACCCGCCCTTGGGGTTGGCTGTTACAACCCAACGCACCCTTTTCGGTGTTAAACAAAACCAATCCGCCCCTTCGTCTCTATAAACAAACCAAACGCACTCTCGGTGGTGGGGTTGTGATGATGATGATGATGGTTGTATGCGGGTGGCGGCTGTTATGGTTGTGGTGGAGGGAGGATAAACTCGCGAGTGAAGGCGAGTGTATATGGGGATCGGGTAGATCGGCCCACGAGGAGCCTTTTTGGTCTTCGCCGGATATGTCCGCCGGAAAACTTTTCCGGCGGCGGCGCAAGGTGGCCGGCGGTGGGAGGTGGTGGCCGGCTGAATTGGGGAAGAAAGGGAGAGGTGTATAAGTTTGAGTGTGTGTGTAAAAGATGGAAATGAAATGAAATGATATATAAATTTTATATATATATTAATTTAAAATGAAAAGTTATAATAGTTGGGGGGTTAAAAGTGTAACATTTTTATTATACTTTTTGATAAAAGTGGTTCGGGACTCATTTGAGCGACTTAACGAACGATTCAAATCTCGAAACTTGCGCCATTGTTTTTCAAATCATTTTTCCGATAAAAATGAGTATTTATTTGATAATATTTCAGAAATATTTTATAACATTTAATAAAATATCTGTTATTCCTTTTATGAACTGGTTTTCGCTTCTCCAAATAAAAATGGATTCAACTCGAATAGTCCGCGTTTTCAAAAACAGCTTTTAATTAAAAAATGATGAATAATTTATTTAATATTTTTATTAAATAAATACTGATAATTAAAAACAAATTTAATTGTTTTTGTGTGTCCGCGATTGTATATTGTTCGAATAAGGTTTGCGGTGCTGTTTTAGCCCTTTTCGGCTAGTTGACAGGAATATCATTTCACATCAAATTGCTTTAGAGTCCGAGTCGTGAAAACGTGATTTAGATGATCGTTCTTATAAGTCAAGCCAGACCCTAAAAGTCAAAGATTGACATCGTCATTCTAAGTTCGAAAATTCTCGGATGTTACACAAGCTTCTGAAGAAGTGGGTGAGGATTCAGATCATCCAACTGATCCTACTCAAGTACCCATTCTTGATCAACTATCTATATCCTCTAAACCCAAGAAGAAACAACCATCTAAGAAGACTCAGAGACAGGAGGCAGAGGTTCCTCAAGATGAGACAGAGCATGGGAAAGTGTAACCCACACCATCCAATGATCCACACCCTAGTGTGAGGATAGCATGCAACTAACTAATTTGATGGTTTTATGTACCAAATTGGCAAATCCCCCCCGCCCCCCCCACCCCCCCCCCCCCCCACCGCCACACACATGTTCTTGATTTAGAAAAAAGCAAAGGATGCTCAAGCAAAGGAGATTGCTGCTTTGAAGAAGAGGATCCAGAGGTTGGAAAGGAAGAAAATGTCAAGACCTACAGGTTTAAAGAGACTCAAGAAAGTTGGTATGTCTAGGAGAGTTGAGTCCTCTGAAGATCAGGAGAGTTTGGTTGCTCCTGAAGATGCATCCAAACAGGGGAGGAGTATTGCAGATATTGATGTTGATGTTGAGGTAACTTTAGTTGATGAAACTCAAGAAAGACAGGATGATGAATTAATGTTTGATACTGGAGTTTTGGATACTGATGAGATGCCTGTGGAAGCAAAAGTTGATGAGAAAGATGAACAGAGTACTAAGCTTGATGATAGTACTGCTGGTGAAGCAGTTACTACTGCTAGTGTTGAAGATAGTGTTGCTCCTACAACTATTGAGGAAATCACTTTGGCTCAGACACTTATTCAGATCAAAGCAGTCAAGCCTAAGCTGATTACTACTGCTGCTACAACAACAACAACTACAAGACCCAAAGATAAAGGGGTAGTAGTACAGGAGCCAAGTGAGTTCAGAGTTCCACAAGAGGCACAACCTTTAATTTCTAAAGACAAAGGAAAAGGTATTATGGTTGAACCTGAAGTTCCTTTAAAAAGAAAAGATCAAATTGCTCTTGATGAACAAATTGCAAGAGATATTCAAGCTAAGTTGGATGCTGAATTAATAGAAGAACAAAAGCTAGCAAGGAAACAAGAAGAAGATGCCAACATATCATTGATTGAGTCATGGGAAAATACACATGCTATGATGGAGGATGATAGATTGCTAGCTGAAAGACTCCAATCAAAAGAAATAGAGGAGTTGATAGATGAGGAAAAAATAAAACTGTTTATGCAACTAATAGAAAAAAGAAGAAAACATTTTGTTGCACTCAGAGCACAAGAAAATAGAAACAGACCTCCTACCAAGGCACAAAAGAGAACTCAAATGCCTACCTCTCTTAAGCACATGGGTGGATACACATACAAACAGCTGAAAGGAAAGAGTTTTGATGAAATTCAAAAGTTGTTTGACAAGGAAATGAAGAGGGTAAATACCTTTGTGGCTATGGGTTCTGAGGTACAGGATAGCAAAGAAAAGAAGGTAGAAGGTAGTGAACAGACAGCTAAATGCAGCAGAAAGAAGATGCTTGGAAGGAAAAGAGCAAGAAAAGAGCAACAGCAAGAATCCTCAAAGAAACAAAGAATGGAGGAAGACAAAGAGTCATATAAAGTTGATGAAGTTAGTGAAGATGATGAAGGTGAATTTATGAAGCATTTGGTGATTAAAAAGGATGAAGATATAGCAATTGATGTTATACCACTTGCTATTAAATTACCTGTGATTATTGATTACAAGCTTCTTAAAGAAGGTATGTTGGTACATTATCAGTTGATAAGAGCAGATGGAAGTTCCAAGAGATACTCTTCAATGATAAAGAAGCTATATAGGGGGGGGGGGGGGGGGGGGGGGGGGGGGGGGGGGGGGGGGGGGGGGGGGGGGGGGGGGGGGGGAGATTATAATAAAAACAAGGAATAGACAGAGAAGACTTGGAGGCTCTTTGGAAGATAGTGAAGACAAAGTATGGTGATATAAGGCCTGAAGATGAATTTGAAAGAGTGTTGTGGGGAGATTTGAAAGTTATGTTTGAACCAAACATAAGAAATGATGTATGGAGAATGTTATAAGGATACAGGGTAACTGTTTGGAAGTTGATTGATTCATTAGGAGTTCACTTTGTAAGGTTTGATAATCTCCACATTTTTATGTTGGTTGAAAAGAGATATCCCCTCACACCAATAACCATCACTAATATGCTAAACAAGAAACTTCAAACTGATCATCAAAATGAGATATGCTATCAGCTACTAAAGCTTATAGTAAAGCAGCAAAAAGGTAAATGAAAGGTTTAAATGCATCTTCCTGAGTATGATGAAGACTTTTAAAGAAGAAACTTAAAGATTCAAATGATGAACATCAAGTTTAGGAGAGGATTGTTAGGATTTAAAAGACTTCATGGATTCTATAAGTTACTACTAAGCTCAGGTACATAATGAAATTAATGCTAAGTGGTTAGTATGGTATATAATTTTACCACTGCATTACCACTGTTAGTATAATTTAGTAACTGAAAGCAATAAAGATACTAATTTGTTAGTCGAAGTTAAGACTGCTTAGTGATTAAGCTAAAATATAAGCTAAGTAGTTAGTGCTGCTAGTAGTAAATGTTAAGACTGCTAGTACAAGTTACTACTGTGAGTATATATTAGTATTGCTAGTACTAATATTACTACTGCTTATGTTTATTAGTGCTGCTGTGAAAGGATTACAACTGTTTGAAGACTTTCTACTGTCAGAGGATAAAAGACTAATTAAAGAAGATAAAGATTGTTTGGTAAAACAAGAATACTGTGAAGATAATTATAGAGATATTTAAGTACAAGATATACATAATGTATTTATTTAAAAAATTACGTTTATGTTTAGAAAAGATTAAGATATCTTAGGAATGTATTGTAAGCCGACTAGGACTCCTTAAGTCTATAAAAGGAGGCTCTAGGGCATTAGTTGAGATATCAGTTTTTTGCAATAAATCTTTCATAGTTGTCAAAGTCGATTAAGAAAAGCTTCAATGTGTTGTAAACCCTAGTACTAAGTAAAGAGACCGTATATTGATCTCAATAATATTGAAGCGTTTGCTTATAATCTTTGTTTTGTCAAGAATTATTTTTTATTCATAATACATCTAGTATTAAGGTGTAATTCCGCATACACTTTAATATACATACAAAGTTTCTACAACAAGTTATTTTGGATTTATCCAAGGTAACTTAACCTTATATAACCTAAGGAATCGATCTAGGTTTGGGATCAACAAGTGGTATCAGAGCAACAAGAAAACATTGATCTAGGTTTGTTTTAATGGCAGCAAACATTACCAAGTCTACATTAGAGAACTACTCCGCCTAGAACACACACACACACTTTTTTAGAGTTTACATCATGGCACCCTAACAGATTTTTAAAACCTATAACCTGCATCTCTTTATATACTAGAGATAATAGGTTTTACAAAGAGATAAACATAAATATTTTAAACATTTAACTTGATCTTTTGTTATCTTCTTTCTTCATAAGGAGATCTTTTGATATCTTTGACTAAATCTTCAATAATTCTCCACCAGCTTGTATAATTCTTGAATAACAATTTTAGTACTTTTGTTTCATTCTTGTTTTGTCTTATCAACTCAAATATAATTCCCAACAATCTTCTCTTAGTTGATAATGACAAAACCAAATAAGCACAAACTTCCCTGAAGTTAATATACGAATAAAAACTTCCCCTTAAGCTACCTAGGATCTACAAGTTGCAAATCATCAAATCTTTTTCCCCTTTTTGTCAATATGAATAGGAACAAAAGTAATGCAACTTTGATCTTCACAGCTATGAACCAATATTACACTTCTAATCCAAGTATTCCAATGACCCAAATTGCCCTCTATTACGCACCTTAAGAAAAATGAACTTGAGCAGTAGAAACTTACACTAGCAGTAGTAACAAAGACTAGCAGTAGTAAAAACCTTCACCTCAATGTAGCATATAAATGGTTAAACATTTTAACATTAAGCTTCCCCTGAAACCCATATGTTAACCATTTCTTGAATCTTCAATTCTGTAAGCTCTATGTAATGATTACTGATGAAGAAAACTAAGTATAACGAACTTGATGCTGAAGTAGAACAACCCAAACTTGTGTCTTATATCTTGCACTATCCACGTGACTTCGAACGTATACCCAAACCGATGTATAGGGAGACCGCAATCTCTTGACAATTTATCCTCATCTTCTATGAGACACATAACCAAAGTGATAGCAAATGTGAGCATTGAGCACCATAAGAAAAATCACACACCTTTGCTAGATTTGTCAATTCTTCGTCACATCGTTTCTAAGCACGAACAAGTTACCTCCTGCTAAAAGGTATGATAAAACACAAACCCAAATAATTCCACTTCACCTTCAAATAAGTGATAAACAACCTTCTTCGTAATCAATTAAACCAATAAAATGCAAGCCTTTAAATCAGTTAAGAACCAAAAAACCAAAAATCTTATGTGTGTGTTATCCGATATCTGTCAAAGCTAGCAGTACTAACTTCTTTTATCGGACAAGGCTAGCAGTTGTAATTGCTTCTAGCAGTACTAACTTCCTTTAACCCAAACAGTATTAACATAGGAAGCAGTATTAACTTTATTGAACCCGAGCAGTATTAACTAACTGCTTTTTAACGCTAGCAGTATTAACCAACAATAATAACAGTAGTAACTGCTTTTATACCTTAGCAGTATTAACTCATGACTTACTACTGTTCTTCCATACTAGGCAGCACAAAGTACATTAGCAGCATTAACCATCCTTGACAGCATTAAGTATATACTTGGCAGCACTAAGTATATACTAGCAGCATTAATATGTACTTGAGCCCTAGCAGCATTAACTGAGTCAAGCAGCACTAATTTAAACAAACAGCAGAAACTATATCCAAGCAACATTAATCTTCTTTAACAGCATTAACTTTGTATACAAATCCAACAGTAGTAACTGCTAACCCTAGCAGTAGTAACCATCCTATTACCAGTTGTATACCAGCTGATCTAGATCATTGCCTTGAAAGTTTCCATGTCTTCTGAATTAAGCACAATAATGATCAAGAATAACATTAACATCCTTCTTTTCCAAATCATGACTAACACCCATAGATACCATTAGTGCAAATCAAACGTATACAATCACGGCTTATCAAGAAAACCCTAAAAGAGTTTGAATGAATTCATACCAAGCCGTGTATACACCACATCAGATCTGAATAAAAAATGTACAAACCCTAATTGTCTAGGGTTTGATCAGTTAGAGCACAACGGATAAAAAAGAAACCCAAATAAATAGTAACAAAGCTTACCAATCATATTGCATACCCAAACAGGTAGAGAGGACGATTATAAGCATCATTATAGCACTGAATCTTCAAAACCCCATAAAACTTTCACCACACGATTTCTTGAAAATTAGGGTTTTTTGGGTTTCTTTAAAACCTTGTAGATCCTAGATCGAGAGCCATGAGGCTCTGATACCAATTGTGGAAACCATATGATTGTTGTAAGCTCAGTTTGATTAATCTAGGATGAACAATAACAAAGAATAATAGAATGCACAGCAGAATAAACATTAAGAACATTCTTTATTATTGCCTAACAAGGTTTCATCATCTTTATGCAATGACTACCACAAGCCCCAATTCTACGTGATCAATCGTAGAACGTGTTGTCTAAACTATAACAAGGAATCAAAGATCCTTGAGGCTAAAACACACAAACCCTAGGCGTCTACATTAGAGGACTTGATGCCTAGACACACACACACTTTTACTAGTCGACTACATTTTTTTGTATATTCAAAACAATATGCCTAGACCTCCTTTTATAGCATTAGGAGTCAAGGCTTACATGAAAACTAATAAAAGTTATTAATGAGAGAATCAATTAATTATTCATCTTTATCTTTTCATCTTTATCTCTTTTAGACCAAATCTTTATTTTCTCCACCAGCTTGTAGAATTCTTCAATGACGACTTTGGTCCTTTTGTTTCCATCTTGTTTCATTCATGTTTTGTCTTATCAACTCAAATATAATTCTCAACAATCTTCCCCTAGTTGATAATGACAAAACCAAATAAGCACGAACTTCCCCTGAAGTTAATATATGAATGAAAACTTCCCTTTAAGCTACCAAGGATCTACAAGTTGCAAATCATCAAATCTTCTTCCCCTTTTTGTCATCATCAAATAGGAGACTAAAGTATGCAACTTCGATCTTCACAACCACAAACCATTATCACACTTCTAATCCAAGTATTCCAATGACCTAAATTGCCCTCTATTACGCACCTTAAGAAAAATGAACTTGAGCAGTAGAAACTTACACTGGTAGTAGTAATAATAACTAGTAGTAGTAAAAACCTTCACCTCGATGTAGCATATAAATGGTTAAATATTTTAACATTAAGCTTCCCCTGAAACCTATATGTTAATCATTTCTTGAATCTTCAATTATGTAAGCTCTATGTAATGATCACTGATGAAGAAAACTAAGTATAACGAACTTGATGCTGAAGTAGAATAACCCAAACTTATATCTTATGTCTTGTTTATCCACGTGACTTCGAACGTATACCCAAACCAATGTATAGGGAGACCGCAATCTCTTGACAATTTATCCTCATCTTCTATGGAACACATAACCAAAGTGATAGCAAATGTGAGCATTGAGCACCATAAGAAAAATCACACACCTTTGCTAGATTTGTTAATTCTTCGTCACATCATTTCTTTTTTCTGAAGACCCATTTTGTTCCAATGGCTCTCTTTCCACTAGGCAAATCCACAAGTATCCAAACCTGTTAAAGTTTGAATTGCAGAAGTTCTTCCTGTATTGCTTCCACCTAAGATGAATCAGAAGAGCTTTAGCAATGCTTGTTGGTTCAATCTGTGATAGGAAACAAGCATATAAACAAGTATTTAGGGTATTATGTGTTTTCTATTCATATATATCACTGAGAAACCCTTGTTTAGAAGTAGGTTTTAACATTGTTCATGTCTGAACAATTGACTTCACTTCACCAATCACATTGTCAATTAGGTAATCTTTGTGAATTCTTGTATTAGGAGTGGTTGGAACTATATAGGAATTTGTAATGTTTCCCAAATTAACTTTTGGTTCTTCTTTAATGCTATCTTGTTCATTTGGACTAGCAGTATTAACTGATGGGCCAACAACATTAAGTTTAAGACTACCAATATTAACATCAGGACTAGCAGTATTAATATGTTACCCAGCAGCATTAACATCTTTAGTACTGCTATCATCTGCAAACCTTTCTTGTTCAGCATTCTCATTATTTGGACCATCTTTAACTTGCTTTTGAGCATTATCAACAGTTTTTGGTTCACCATTATCAACATCCTTGTTAGGTGAATCAAAGTATGAAGTATCTTTCCAAATTGGCATCACAATGCAATCTTGACTGTTTTCTTCTGATGTACCTTCAGAGTCATTAGAAACTGTACCTGCAGTAACTAGTACATAGTTTATAGATTAGGTTAGAGAATTAATATCAAACAGCCATTTGGACCAGTCCCTTCTATCATAGGCTTATTCTCTAAAACCCCAATATGTAAGTTTTCTTCTACCCTCTTGTATCTAGTATTATATACCCTAAAAGCTTTACTACTCAAAGAATATCTAACAAAGAAACCTTCATCACTTTTTCCATCAAACTTGCCTAAACTATC
>BQNB010003459.1:0-58418 GCA_026074375.1 Tanacetum coccineum | reverse complement strand
TATTTTGTGCCAACAATTTAAAAAAAAAAAAAAAAAATTGGGCCGGCCCAGCACTGTAGCAATGTAAAAAAAAAAAAAAAACAATTTGGGCCGGCCCAAGCACTGTAGCTTGCTACAGTGCTTAGCGTGAACAGTGTTTTGGGCATCTCAAAATGTGACACGTGACTTGTGTAATGATATATATAGTAATGCTCGTTAAGTTTGTCCGTTAAAACGCCCATGTGCAAGGCGCATTAGGGTAATTCCGGGCAAACCACAGGGACGAACGGATAAACTACGGATAAAAAAGATATCTGTAGATTACAGATACAAAGCCGAATTAGTCTTAACGAATGACGAACCCAAGTATCTATTCATTTTGGGCCTGGTTCAGCCTGAGTCTGAGGTTGAGTATAACCCATTAAGAAGATTTTACTTCTCTTTTGTGTCTGAAGTCTGAACTTATCAACTACAGTATGAATTACAAATTTACTTATTTACCAACTGAATGAATTTCTTTTCTTTTTTAATTTTAAGTTAACATGTCTTGAGGTAAATTAGAAAGTAAGACATGTAACTATCATTTTACTAACCAAAATGCTCACTTGTAAGCAACAAGTTCCTAAAATATCACCCTAAAATATAAACCTTACCTTGGAAAAAACATTTCAAATCTAATGAAGGACAAGGTAGGCCTATTTAGTGAGGGACAAGGTAGGCCTATTTATTTGGATGTCAGGCTTAGAAGCTTTACATAGAGGTGACAATTTTCGACACTTAGGATAAATGACAGATATTCGATACGAAGTTAAACAGATTTGGGTTGAAGATAAACAAGTTTGGGTCAAAAATGGGTCAATTTGTCTAAACCGTTTGATAAACACGTGTTTGGATTGAGCAAATATTAAACAAGTCAACCTTGTGATATATAATATCAATATAATATATATATATATATTATATATATAATATATATATATATAAACTGATCGATTGAGAAGGTTTTTATTTTTGGAACATTAAGAAGGTTTCAAAAACGATAGATGTTTAACTTTAATCCAAGTTTTTCAAGTGTGGAACTCATTTTAATGCATTTTTAATTCAAAATGTGTAAAAAAAATTGAATCAATGTTAAAAATCTCTCGATTTTGCGATATAACTACAATACTGAATCATTTGTACAGTTTTAATGAATATTTACCATAACTCGATTTTAACAATGATTTGTGAATCAAATTTGTGATTTATAGATTCGATTCACTATTAAATGATGTTTACTTGTGAATCAAATCAAAAAATATGAATCAATTTGCTCAAATGAAGATTTCTCAATCTTCTCAAAATAAAAACCTTTCAATAGAAAACCGGAAGCCTATTATAATATATTTATATATATATATAATATCTAAATATATATATATATATTATATATATATATATATATATTTTAGGGATGGGATCATAAGAAAACCTAATTTCGGTGGAAAACCCAGAAAAAAACCATAACAAATTCCCTTTAAAAAACCAAACAGATGCCATAATTTTTTCAGGCTAAAATTATTTTTTTTGAAAATATGGCCTCGATTTATCTTTGTAAAAACCAAAAACCAAAACAGATGGCCCACTAAAAACTTAACAGAAGCCTAAATATCTTTTATATAGCCTGAAAAAATTAGGGCATCTGTTTTGTTTTTGAGTTTTTTACAGACATTAAATCGAGGATATTTGCCTGAAAAAACCAATTTTTTGTCTGAAAAAAATTAGCGGCACATGTTGGTTTTTTCTAGGGAATCTGTTGATTTTTGAGTTTTCTAGGTTTTTCTAGCAAAATATGATTTTCCCTTAAAACCAATCCTTATTATATATATATATATATATATATATTAGTATTATATATTTATATATATAATATATATATATGAGGTGATATCGTGAAAGATAATGTCATTCAAATAACAATAGAACACATCATAGTCATATATTTTTCATCAAATAAAAAAACAAATTAAAAAACTCCACTTTTCACCTTTTTTTTTAAAATAAAATATCTTGCAAACGGTAAATCGTCAAACGACAAAAAATACACCATCGCGACGAGATTTAAATCATCTTTCTATAGAGGGGCACTTTTATATACTATCGACGAACTTTTTTTCGATTTTTTTTTTTCAGTCACGTCTGAAAAAATCACATGTGATTTCATAAAATCACATGTGATTTTTTCAGACGTAACTAAAAAAAATCGATTTCATATACTTTTGACGACTTTTTAGTGTTAAAATTTCCCAAAAAAAATTACACGTGATTTGTAAAATCACTTGTGATTTGTTGTTTTTAAAATCCATTGCTATTTGTCTTTGTCTATATATATATATATATAGGTTTATATGTCTTTTATCCTTATCTACGGATATTTTTTGTCTTTTTTATTTGATCTTTATCCTATCATTTAATATATATATATATATAAGTATATTTTAACTTGGACTTTATGTTAAATTTAGATTAAATTTTTTTTTGTTATGTACTTAATATGAGTGAATTACGATTGATCGATTATAACTCATATATCATTGAAATTGTCGTATAGTTATTTGTATGTTATGTTTATCATTTTTATATCATTTTTATTTAAATACTCCACTCAAGGGTGCTTCAATATTAGCTCGAATTTCATGAAAATAAAATTTATTTCATGAAAAAACAATGTTTTTTTTAAAGGTGAACATATTAGTATTAATTACCAAAACGTTACATCAATTAGATATAAAGGATCAGACATGCCTGATCTTATACAACAATCTAACATACATCAAAAAGAAAAGGGAGAAAATACAAAGGCTATCCGATATCTTTCAATATTTCTGAAGACAAAAGCAAATACTTCCTCTGGAACATCCTAGCAAATTCATCTCCATAAGCAGAGAACTCAAAGAGACAAAAATCCATGTTCATCTTAATTCACCAAAAACCAAAACCTCATAACTACATTTCCACACCCATAACAAACTCATAACCATTCAACCATCATCCACAATGACAAGAGCAGTTATGGGTTAGCATCATTATGAAAGTTTTAGCACCCATTCACTCTACATAAAGGCTCTTCTCATCTAGCTACATTTCCTACAAAATTGATACCAAAAACAGTAGTAGCTTCATCATCACTAACTGCTTAAAGTAACAAACATGCATGCATCACTAGATAAGGAACACGCACTACTATATAGAACCAACCTAACCTATTTTAGCTAGCTTTTGAATGGTCCAGAGAAAATCTTTCATCTATTTTCTATTCCATTCGTCATGCTAAGCTCGCCCAGATCATTTACCCTACACAATATTGAACACCTTCCTTATGGTACATTCTCCTGTGCAAGGAACCTTTTTATCCCAAATAGTCACTCAGACCGCTTCAAGGCCATTTCTGAACACTAAAACGATAACGAGATTCAATTTCCGTTCTTTTAAAAACTACAATTCTACAAAATTTAACTCTACAATGGAAAATTTTATTATCCTAGTCCTAATTTGGATTAAAAGAAATTTTTTTAAAAGAATTATATTTTTTTGACTTTTATTTAATTTTTTATGAATTAAAAACTGTTTTAATCTAAATTAAATATTAAAAATACTAAACTATTTATAAAAAATCTGAAAAAATTACAAAAAGTAGCTAAAAGTGATCAGGTTCTATGAAAAATAAAATGATGTTTAACAGCTTTTCTAATAACGCTGTTTTTAAAAGGAAAAAAAAAATAGGTGTCGATATAAGGGGGGGGGGAGAATAATGTGTGCAAATCTAAACGGAAAAGACCCAAGGGCAGAGTGGTGTTGTGTGGTGTGTGTAAAGCTTTGGTTGAGGTTGGTGAGGTCCAGGGTTCGAGCCTTGCTCACCTTAGACTTCACAATTTCCCAAAGTTTTTTATTTTGCAAAATTTTTTTATGGAAAAGCTTAAGGACCCGAAAATAAGCAATTTTAAAAAAAATGACTTTTTATAAGAACCACAAATAAGCATGAAATAAGCCTTTTAAAGAGTGACAGATATGGCTTTTTAACACTAAGTCACAAAATAGCTAACTGTTTGCATTTTTTTAGACTAAATAAGCACTAGAAAAGCAAAAAGTAAACTGAAAACAGACTAAACCTAATTCAATAAGCACTAATGACTAAAATTAAACTACCTAGATAAGCTGAAAAACATGGCAAGCAATAAGACAGATAAAGAAAACTTAAAGGCTTTTGTACTAAAACCAAACATGCAAATACGATTCAAAAAGCTCAACTTATGGTTAAATAAGCTACAAGTACTCTAAAGCTAACCTAATAAGCATGTCTAAACAAAATTAAGGCAATCATAACAAGCCAATAAGCTCAAATAAGTAAATTAGCTTTTGGCCAAAAAATTTGACTAAACAGCCTATAGGGCTCTTTCAAGCTTATTTTTAAGCTAGTTAGTGGATCCTTATGGCTTAATGGGTCATACCACTGAAAAGCTTTGTCCTATAAGCTACAATAATCAATTTTCAAAAAGCATTTTGAAATTCAGGACAAGCCAGAAAAGCCAATTGAAAAAGCCTGTTCACACAGATTGCACTCTTTTTTGGTTTTCTTAAAAAGACAACTTGGCTTTTTGCAGCCTCAAAATAAGCTAGTAAGTGAGTTTCAAAATCCTTAAAAAGTTAAAACAGATTAAGCCTATAACTAAAACTACTTGTGCAAACAAATTTCAAAGTCCTTAATTCTACTTTAAGCTTAAACAAAATTTGAGAATAAAAAAATGGAGATTTAAAACTAAACAAGTCTTGACAGGTTTGAGTATAAAAACCACAAGACTAAAACACACTTAACCTACTTTTACCTACTGCATTTATACCTACTGCATTTAACCATAAAATAAAGTACAAGCAAAGCCTTAAAATAACTTTTAGGGCAAACAATCAAAAAGAACAGTTTGAAAGGATTTTAAAAACACAGATTCAAGGAGCATATGCAAGACTCCTTAAAACTTGATTTTTTCACTTTAAAATCTTTTGAACAGATTTTCTTTACTTGAAAAGGCTTGTTAAAGAAGGCTTAGTGACCCAAAAAGTTTTTTTCAACCAAATTGACCCATTTCACCTACTGTTCCAAACACCCCTTTAAGTTAGAAAACAACATTTTTAACTTGTAAAACTGATTTTTAACCCACCAACCTTTAATACCAGATCTTTTTAGCTTAATATGAACCTAATGGGTAACTTTAAACACAAAAATAAGCCAGAATTATAAGCTATAAGATTGTGCTAAGAACTTAGCTATTAAAGACAGATTTAGGCTAAAACTTGCACAAGTTGGATTTAAACTACACAAGCATCAAAACATAATCATGCCATATTCATAAGATCTAATAAGCAGGAGATAAGCAGTATGATAAGCAAATAGGCAGTTAGCAGTTTAAGCTAAAAAGTGAGAAATTGAGAACTTACAAAACCCTTTGCTCTAAACAAGGGTGATTAAGCTCTTAGGAGCTGGTCTACAAAGCTCCAGCTTGTTTTAAACAAGCTGGTAAGTCCATAAGCCCATCCCTTTTTGGCTTATCATCCAATGTAAGCTGAGGTAATTGAGGAGTGATTTTTTTTGTTTTTTTTAAGACAGATATGAAAACAAGCTTTTGATTAAGCTTTGAATGAACCAAAAGCTTATGTAAGAGCTTAATAACAGGATTTAAGAGACAGTTAAAGTAAATGACAATATTTAAAGGAAAACTTAAAATTTCATTAACTTGAAAAAAAAAATTACAATGCTTTAAAATTTAAATGACAATAATTTAAATGACAATATTAAAAATGGTCGAATTATTTAAAACCAGACCCCTCAAAAATGAGCTACAATGGCTTCTATTTGTGCTTAAAAATCTTCAAGTGTTTGGTCTTCACTTGTGCTTCTTCTGTGAGAGGTAGAGCACTTGTGTTTCTTGTGTGAGGTAAGCTTCAAAAGTCATCTAAGTCGTCTATTTTGCTTGGTCTCCAAGTCCATTGATCACAACCTTTGATTTCTTGTCAACTATCATAAACGAATGAGGATGGAGAGGATTGCCAAGGTGGCATTTGTTGGTTTATGGTGTGGGGTTAAGGTTGGAGAGTGATGTTTTGTCTGTGGGTGCATAAATCGAGGTAAAAATTGACAGGGAAGGTGAATAGTAGAATTGGCGGGAAAGGGTTTAATTTACTATGCGTTTGTTTTGGTGCAGGGTAAAGGGTTTGGGGAATTTGCACATTTGGCCCCTCAACTAGTATTATTTGATTGCATGGATGGTCCTTTGTGGTGTATATGAATTTGTGGGTTGGCAGTTTTTGCCCTTGAGGTTGTATTGTGTGTTTACACCCACAGTCCCTAAAGGACTAACGGTAAATGGTTAAGGGACTAACGCTCGTTAAATGGTTCTTTGGGCCTCAGGTTGAATTGATTTGGGCTTGGTATACTTAAAAAAAAGGGTTTTGACTTATTTTATTTTTCAAGGCCTTTTAGTATTATGTATATACTAGCTTAATGGGCTGTCCCGGCCCATTAGATGGGTACGGGTGGGCCCATTAAGTATTTCTTTGGTTTTGGCTTCGGTTTTGACTTTGACTTCTCGGTGTTGACTTTGACTTTGACTTGTTGACTTTTTCAAGCTCTTTCCATTCCGTGCTCGGTTTTGTCCGTTTTGGCTTTGTTTTTTGTCCTTAAGTGAATATATGTTACCTGCACAGCATAAATCACAAAACACACATATTTTTTTTGCATTTTATGTCCGTTTTTTGTCATTTAGGCTCGTTTTTAAAGGTAAAAGGTATGGGTAATTAAGCACATACCAAAATCCCCCATACTAAACTATTGCCGTGTCCTCACGCAATGCTATAAGTAAACACTTAGAAAACCAAGAATCTCAATCCCCCTTGACTAATTACCTCGAAAAGTAGCTAAGTGTTCATCAAGGGGAATTAAAGAATCAATAGCTTTGAAAAGCCCCGTTTTTACCATTTTTTAAATATTCACACTTATTCCTACACATATTTTTGTATTTTTCCTTTTTCTTATTTTTTTGTACTTTTTTTTAAGCAACTAACTAACATGTTTGACTTTCGTTATTTTATAACTTTTAGGGATCATAGAACAAGAAACATTTCAATCCTAAAATGCCCCAAAAAGGATAAATTCATCGTTCCCGACTTTTCACTTATTCCAAACCAAGCTTAAAACGAAATCACCGTTAAATATAAGTTAAGATGCTAACACTACTCATACTTGTAACTTGTGAACTTTTCGCTCCCGGCAATTATTATATCTTAGGTGAATGTGCTTATTTCGAATTTCAACCATGGATCAACGTTTTGCAAAATTTCTATGCTTCACGTTCCACCCGAGAATAATGAGTTTGAAGGCGAGATCATCCCATGTAGCGACTTTCGTCTCGGCACATCCCAACCTTGCGGCTAAGTGACCAGGCTTTTGACACCCCACAGAGACTAGTATCGGGACTCACGGACCTTCGGTTTCAAAAACTCTTAGGTTTCCCGTTTATACATAAAATCACAACTTAAAACGAAATAGTCTTAGTTCAAAAGCATATTTAAATTTAAGAAAAAGAGATTTTCCCTATATTTATTAATTCACGTTTACTACACTTAATATAATTACACATCCATTAAACTAATGAAATCCTCGACCTTTTAGAAGGCTGCAACATCGGTTGTGAGCCGGCAAGATGCAGGCAAACTTTTATCAGTCTCGATAAATTACAATGTGCCCTTATTTAAAGACTGCAATTCGGTTATGATCCAGCAAGATGCAGTTAAACTTTTATTAGCCCACAGTTTATTATTATTATTACCTCTTTTTTTTAAACATATAATATCAAGATATAGAGAAATTTCTTTTTAGAAAATTTAAGTATAAATTTGAACTAAAATTATTGATATCGACTATACTGACTATCAAAAAATTATTGATTTTAAGTTTAATTTAGAGAGAGCAACGTATTATTAGTCCAGTTTAGGAGCTTAGGGAGAAAAAAGCCACAAAAAATTACACTTATGAGCTCCTTAAATTCCAAATAATCCTGTTTAAGCGTCCAACTCCTACATTAACTCTACATTTTTCGTCCTTTATTATGTGCGCATAATTTTCTCGAATGCTTAGTCTAAAAGTAAAGAACAAGATAGAGCTCAACACGCTCGAGTCAATTCAAAATTTTATTCTTATTCTACCCAGCAGGAAAGTCAAACATTGTGACAAAACACTTATTTTAGTTTTGGAAAAAAATTTAATTTTTTTTCAGTTTTTTAGTATTTTGGTGGTAAAAACAAGATTACGCGAAAACAATGACTGCAGGCATAATCAAATCAATAGATCCCCCCCCCATCCCCCCCCCCCCCCTGTACTAAGAAAACCGAACATTGTTCCTCCAAACGTTTAAGAAGGGTCTCTACGTAAACCCTAAGCCGTTTATTAAGATGCTAAAGAATACACGTTAGTCGATAAGATTTGGATATTGGATTCCCAAAATGAAGCTGAGGATGTGAAGCTCTAGTGAACGAAGGACAAAAACCGTGAGCACGAGAGGCTTCAAAAATCCAGGCAATCCTGGTCATACAACACAAAACAAAGCACGGAAAATGGAAGAGGCGAGCCTCTCACACAACACACTTATTCATTACTACTATATAATTATATTAGGATAGCATGGGTTGCCACCCACGAAGCGCTTGTTTAAGGTCACTTAGCTTGACCCGATCCCCCATACTTGAACTGGTCAAGGGGGATAGAAATGGAGACACAGAAACACCCAAAAACGGATGTTTTTTTTCCCCCCCCCCCCCCCCCCCCCCCCTCCCCCCTCCATAAGAGCAAGGAAAAATCTCCATCGGACTTTCAAAATTTTAATGACTTTGAATGCTTTAGGGCCCCGATGAGATAATTCTGGGAGAAGAGAAGTATGAACTCCTTTAGAAGTGAGAATCCCGGGGTTGAAAACTTTTTCCTCATTTTCGGATGAAAATAAGAGTAGATTTACGACACGGGAGGAACTTCATTGTTGGAAAGGAATTCCTAAAGAGGAGGATTAAACATCCTCAAGGAATTAAAGAAGCATTAGTGGTTCTTCTTTACATTCTTTTCCAGTTTTACCTCAATAGTGACTTTCAAAAAGTTCTCCATAATAAAGAGTATACCCGGATTAAATACCTTGTCCTCGTTATTGGTTGAAGGCAAAGCATCAACCTCGGAAAAATCCTCATAGAGAACCGAGTCACACTTGGGGGAAGGAAGGAAATCAATTGATCTAGGGGGATCAAGTTCATCAATCAAGAGTTTAGACTCTTTGATTTTATCTTCCTTGGAGTCAAATGGATCATCATAAACATCATCATTATCGGACTCAAGTTCAACAGGATCATCATCGACTTCATCCATATGATGGTGGAGATGAAAATCAAGAGTATGTTCATAACGTGAACATCCTCTGGAATGGTATCAACAAGATCGTTATTAGGATTTGCAAGATTACCCTCATCAACCGAATCCTCGAGAATATAATCTATTTCCTTGGTAGGATCATTGTTAAGCAAATATTCTATTTCTCTACGATCATATTCGATATCAAAAGGATGATCATCATTTCCCGGTGGAAATGTAATAAGAGCGAGTTCAATGCGGTGAACCCTCATATAAAAGGTCCGGATCAGTGAATCCAACATTTTTTCATTTCCCGGTGGAAATGAATCACTTGCGAGAAAGCTTCGAATTCTTCCCAAATTAAATCACTTTCTTCGAAGGAAGTAATTGTGGGGGAAGAAGAAGACTTGGTCACGGGTTCCGAAATCGGAGTGGGATTTCCACTCTATGGATTGAAAACTTCCGGTGAAGTTAAATCGGTATGAGAAGAAAAAGTGGGATTGCCACTTTGATGATTTGTTACAAACAATTCTTCAAGATAATCCTCATAAGAGACATTGTAGATATCAATCATGTTGATTGATTCTTTGTGAGGTTGGTTAGAATAGCTTGAAGTATCATGTCTCATGTTCAAGATTAATCTTTCATCACCGTCACGGAGAATCATTTCTTCTCCGTGAACGTCAATCAAAGCACGAGCGGTCCGTAAGAAAGGTCTTCCCAAGATGAGGGGGACTCGAGGATCGCTTTCATAATCAACGATGACAAAATCAGCGGGGAATGTGAACTTTCCAACTGGAATAAAGATATCTCTTGCAATTCTAGCCGGTGTACAAATTTCCCGGTTAGCTAGTTCAAGGGTCATGCGGGTGGAAATAAGCTCGGGTAAACCTAACTTTTTCCAAACCGAGAGTGGCATCAAGTTGATGCTAGCACCTAGATCGGCTAGGGCCTTGCACTTGAGCTCACTAAAACCACACGGAATGAGAAATTTCCCAGGGTCTCCAAGTTTCTCGGGTAACTTCTTAAGGATAACCGCTGAGCAATTTTCATTGAGGGGTGTATTTGCCAGCTCTAAAAGTTTCTCCTTATTGGAAAGGAGACTTTTAAGCATTTTTTGGTATTTCGGGATAAGAATCAAAGCATCGGCAAGAGAGATATTGATGTGAAGTTGTTTGAACATTTGCTAAAAATTTTAAATTTGGACTTCATCTTTCTCTTGTCGTTTTTCTTGGTGCATTCTTGAAGGATAAGGGATATTAGGGTGAAGATGATCCCTTTTGTGCACCACATAATTCTTTAGAGAAGTAGGTTTAGATTTTTAGACAAGAGGAGGTGGGACCTTAATGGTATACTCAGCGAGTTCTGGGTCCGTTAAAGTCTCCTCTAGACGTTCATCCTCCTCCGGATTAATGAATGGAGGAGGCATAGGAACGGAAGGTCCATCAAGAATAAGACCACTTTAGGTGGTTATGGATTTCAATTCACCTTTCGAGTTAGCAATGGTGTTGCTAGGGAGAGATCCCGAACCCGAAGTAGAAGCGGTGTTCATTTGGAAAAAACTAGCCATCATATTCTTAAGCTCATTGGTTTGGTTAGACATTGAAGCTTAAATCGAAGTTTTCATTTCATTTCTTAACTCATTTTTCACATTGTTAATTTGAGCTTGCATGGCTTTTATATTAACCTCATTTGTCTTATTAATTTTCTCCAACTCACTTAATGGAACTTCTTGATTTTGTTGAGTTGGAGCTTGATAAGATGTATCTTGATTGAAATTGTTTCCTTGATTATATCCTTGAGGTTGGCTAAACCGATTTTGATTATTTTGCACGTTTGGTTAAGCAAAACCCGGTGGTCGAATTTGATTAGCCACACTCGGGGGACGATAACCGGAATTACCCTGATTGTAGTTAACCGCGGCTGCTGAAACGTATCCTTGAATATTATCCCGAAAAGTGTTGCCATCGGCGGAGAGACACTAATAATAAGGATGAGCACCACCGCAAGTAAAACAAATTTCCTCAACGACTTTTACAGAAGCTGGAGGTGGGGTTGCTTGAAATTGTTTGAGAATAGCAGTCATGGCGGTAGTCACAGCACTTGTTTGTTGATTTACTGCATGAGTAAGTTTGGCTATCTCAGAGGAAGAAGAAGAATTAACATCACTTGATTTCACTTGAGAAACATTCGATTTGTTTCATGAATTGCAGACCTTGGATTTATTTTCGATAATCGTCAACACATCTTGAGTACGTCTTTCCAAAAGATTACCACCGGCGGCAGAATTCAAAGAATCTTGGTCGGTTGGGTTTAAGGCATTGTAGAAGGTATCAAGTTGATGCAATTTGGTAAAACCATGATGAGGGCATGCACGAAGGAGATCTTTGTAACGGTCTCATGCCTCATGAAGCGATTCACCAAAACGTTGTTCAAAGTTAGAAATTTCATTTCGGAGATTTGTCGTTCTTGAGGGAGGAAAGAATTCATTGATGAATTTGGAAACAAGATCTTCCCAAGTGAGAATAGAACGAGGGGGTTCTTTTTCGAGCAAACGACGGGCTGCCCCCGCAAGAGAGAATGGAAAAAGCATAAGCTTAATCGCTGAATTAGGCACATCCTTGTATTTTATTGTGGAAGTTATTTTGTTAAACCAACGAATGTGATCATAAGGATTGTCTTTCTCAAGTCTGAAGAATTGGTCCGAAGTCATCATATTAATGAGACTATGCTTGAGCTCGAAATGCTCAGCAAGAATTGGTGGAACCACAATTGCCTCTGCATAAACCTCAGTGGGTGCACGGAGCAATTCCGCCATAGTACGTTGATTGGCCATCGTATCTACGGGAGATTCTTCAAGAGAAAAAGGTTGCTTTGAACGTATACGGTTACGACGTCTCGGATTTGAAGTAGTTGGATTAGGAGAAGATTCACCAACTAAATTCGAATAAGAGCGAGTACGCATGCACTAAATACAAGAACAACACAAAAAAATTGGTAACCAGATGTTAAAAGTCCACGGTAGCTCTTTAAACTACGCACAAGAGAGCGGAAGGAATTAGCATGCTGAAGCGATTTAAAAGCGTTCTTCCTTTTTGGGCGATGTTCCTTGGATCAAGCTTGCCTTATACCCTCCTTATAGTTTGTAATTCAAAGGTGAGCCGATTATAACGATTAACAACACGATTTGTTTTGTTGGTTTTTCAAAAAAAAATTGGTACTTTCAATACTTTAGGAAAAGTGTTGTTGGTATTTTTTAATTTTTAATAATAAGAAGAAAATATTAACAAACAAAAAATAATAACTTCACGAGGAAGGGTCTTCAAAAACTAATCTTCAAACTTAAACACGAAAATCGCACACATATCCCCTGCAGCGGCGCCAAAAATTAGCTCTCTTGTCGCTTAATATATATAAATATAATATATTATAAATATATAATAAGGATAAGATCAATAATAAGAGAGATAATTATTCCGTGAGGCTTTCAAAAGATTTCACTTTTGATCAAAGCAAAACCCTAAAAACCTACCCGGGTCGTTTCCCAACGAGGCGTGAATTGAGAATCGGTTGCGTTCGTGATTGCGTTTTTTAATGCTTTTAAAGTTTTTGGGTTTGGATTCTAATTCTACTGATAATAAGCAAAGAAAAGTAAAGAAAACCTAAAAACGAAAGCAACTAAAGCTTAAAACCTAAAAACGATAACGGGATTCAAATCCCGTTCTTTAAAAACTAAATTCTACAAAATTAACCTTACAAACGCAAATTTAATTTTCCTAAGTCCTAAATGATAAAAGAAAATTTTAAAAAAAGAATTATATTTTTTTGACTTTTATTTAATTTTTTATGAATTAAAAATTGTTTTAATCTAAATTAAATATTAAAAATACTAAACTATTTATAAAAATTCTGAAAAAATTACAAAAAGTAGCTAAAAGTGAGCAGGTTCTATGAAAAATAAAATGATGTTAACAGCTTATCTAAATAAGCTGTTAATAAGCCAAAAATGGCTTATGGCTTAAAAGGCTAAAAAAGTGATATAAGAATAATGTGTGCAAATCCGAACGGAAAAGACCCAAGGGTAGAGTGGTGTTGTGTGGTGTGTGTAAAACTTTGGTTGAGGTTGGTGAGGTCCAGGGTTCGACCCTTGCTCACCCTAGACTTCACAATTTCCCAAAGTTTTTTATTTTGCAAAAAAATTTTATAGAAAAGCTTAAGGACCCGAAAATAAGCAAATTTTAAAAAATGACTTTTTATAAGAACCACAAATAAGCATGAAATAAGCCTTTTAAAGAGTGACAGATATAGCTAACTGTTTGCATTTTTTTAGACTAAATAAGCACTAGAAAAGCAAATAAACTGAAAAAGACTTAAACCTAATTCTAATAAGCACTAATGACTAAAATTAAACTACCTAGATAAGCTGAAAAACATGGCAAGTAATAAGACAGATAAAGAAAACTTAAAGGCTTTTGTACTAAAACCAAACTTGCAAATAAGATTCAAAAAGCTCAACATATGGTTAAATAAGCTACAAGTACTCTAAAGCAAACCTAATAAGCAGGTCTAAACAAAATTAAGGCAATCCTAATAAGCCAATAAGCTCAAATAAGCAAATAAGGTTTTGGCCAAAAAATTTGACTAAACAACCTATAGGGCTCTTTTAAGCTTATTTTTAAGCTAGTTAGTGGATCCTTATGGCTTAATGGGCCATACCACTGAAAAGCTTGTCCTATAAGCTACAATAATCAATTTTCAAAAAGCATTTTGAAATTCAGGACAAGCCAGAAAAGCCAATTATAAAAGCATGTTCACACAGATTGCACTCCTTTTTTGGTTTTCTTAAAAAGACAACTTGGCTTTTTGCAGCCTCAAAATAAGCTAGTAAGTGAGTTTCAAAATCCTTAAAAAGTTAAAACAGATTAAGCCTATAACTAAAACTACTTGTGCAAACAAATTCAAGTCCTAATTCCTACTTTAGCTTAACTAAATTTGAGAATAAAAAATGGAGATTTCAAACTAAACAAGTCTTGACAGGTTTGAGTATAAAAACCACAAGACTAAAACACACTTAACCTACTTTTACCTACTGCATTTAACCATAAAATAGAGTGCAAGCAAAGCCTTAAAACAACTTTTAGGGCAAACAATCAAAAGGAACAGTTTGAAATGATTTTAAAAACACAAATTCAAGGAGCATATGCAAGACTCCTTAAAACTTGATTTTTTCACTTTAAAATCTTTTGAACAGATTTTCTTAACTTGAAAAGGCTTGTTAAAGAAGGCTTAGTAACCCAAAAAGTTTTTTTCAACCAAATTAACCCATTTCACCTACTGACCCAAACACCCCTTTAAGTTAGAAAACAACATTTTTAACTTGTAAAACTAATTTTTAACACACCAACCTTTAATACCAAATCTTTTTAGCTTAATATGAACCTAATGGGTAACTTTAAACACAGAAATAAGCCAGAATTATAAGCTATAAGATTGTGCTAAGAACTTAGCTATTAAAGACATATTTAGGCTAAAACTTGCACAAGTTGGATTTAAACTACACAAGCATCAAAACATGAACATGCCATATTCATAAGATATAATAAGCAAGAAATAAGTAGTATGATAAGCAAATAGGCAGTTAGCAGTTTAAGCTAAAAAGTGAGAAATTGAGAACTTACAAAACCCTTTGCTCTAAACAAGGGTGATTAAGCTCTTAGGAGCTGGTCTACAAAGCTCCAGCTTGTTTTAAACAAGATGGTAAGTCCATAAGCCCATCCATTTTTTGCTTATCATCCAATGTAAGCTGGGGTAATTGAGGAGTGGATTTTTTTTTGATTTTTTTTAAGACAGATATGAAAACAAGCTTTTGATTAAGCTTTGAATGAACCAAAAGCTTATGTAAGAGCTTAATAACAGGATTTAAAAGACAGTTAAAGTAAATGACAATATTTAAAGGAAAACTTAAAATTTCATTAACTTGAAAAAAAAATTACAATGCTTTAAAATTTAAATGACAATAATTTAAATGACAATATTAAAAATGGTCGAATTAGTTAAAACCAGACCCCTAAAAAATGAGCTACAATGGCTTCTATTTATGCTTAAAAATCTTTAAGTCTTTGGTCTTCACTTGTGCTTCTTCTGTGAGAGGCAGAGCACTTGTGTTTCTTGTGTGAGGTAAGCTTCAAAAGTCATCTAAGCCGTCTATTTTGCTTGGTCTCCAAGTCCATTGATCACAACCTTTGATTTCTTGTCAACTATCATAAACGAATGAGGATGGAGAGGATTGCCAAGGTGGCATTTGTTGGTTTATGGTGTGGGGTTAAGGTTGGAGAGTGATGTTTTGTCTGTGGGTGCATAAATCGAGGTGAAAATTGACAGGGAAGGTGAATAGTAGAATTGGCGGGAAAGGGTTTAATTTACTGTGCGTTTGTTTTGGTGCAGGGTAAAGGGTTTGGGGAATTGGCACATTTGGCCCCTCAACTAGTATTGTTTGATTGCATGGATGGTCCTTTGTGGTGTATATGAATTTGTGGGTTGGCAGTTTTGGCCCTTGAGGTTGTATTGTGTGTTTACACCCACAGTCCCTAAAGGACTAACGGCAAAGGGTTAAGGGACTAACGCTCGTTAAATGGTTCTTTGGGCCTCAGGTTGAATTGATTTGGGCTTGGTATACTTAAAAAAGGGTTTTGGCTTATTTTATTTTTCAAAGCCTTTTAGTATTATGTATATAATAGCTTAATGGGCTGCCCCGGCCCATTAGATGGGTACGGGTGGGCCCATTAAGTATTTCTTCGGTTTTGGCTTCGATTTTGACTTTGACTTCTCGGTGTTGACTTTGACTTGTTGACTTTTTCAAGCTCTTTCCATTCCGTGCTTGGTTTTGTCTGTTTTGGCTTCGTTTTTTGTCCTTTAGTGAATATCCGTTACCTGCACAGCATAAATCACAAAACACACATATTTTTTTTGCATTTTATGTTTGTCTTTTGTCATTTAGGCTCGTTTTTAAAGGTAAAAGGTATGGGTAATTAAGCACATACCAAGTAACATTCCAATCACCAGCCAAACACCAAGGTTTGCCATTAACATAACTTCTTTTCTTAATCAGTTCATTCCATAACCTTCTTCTTCCAATACCATCATTAGCAGCATACACAAATGTGTAGAAACATTTGTATTGATACCTTGCAGAGCTGATAACACCGAACAAATATTGGCTAGTCATATTGATAACCTGAACACATGTATCACTGTTATCGCACCCTACCACAATTCTACATCCTTTATCACATTCCTTCATATTAGAAACCCAGCTCCAACCATTAAAAAGATTATCACAAGTAGAATGAAGCTTTTTGTTCTTTAGTATTGTTTCCAACACCGCACAAACTTGAATTTGTTCACTTCTAATTAGATTCACAACCTCTTTTTGTTTTTTAGAAGTATTCAGTCCTCTAATATCCACATTCCTATCTTATACTCCATAAGACTCCTCATTAAGGACTCTCCCCTCTATTCCATTTATTACGTTTTTCTCCATAACTTTTGTAATTCCGTCCTGATCACAACAAACATCCTCAGAATTTACGCTATCATCAGCCCATTTTTCCTTAAAATATTTGACCATGTCTTTAGTCCAGTACATAGCCTCCATGACAGTAGGTTGTATTTTCTTAACTAGAAACTTATCAACAATCATTCTTTCCTTAAGCATCTGTAATTCTTGATCATTGTCCTTAGGAAGAGATTCTAAGATTGAGTATTTGTTAGCAGTATTCCTCAAATCTTCAACAACTTTACCATTTACATTCCATTTGTTCTTTGTTGCACCATTGCTCTCCTTTTCCTTTTCAAGGTTCTCTGTCTCACTTTGTTTTTTCCTATACTCCTTCCTTGGCTTATTATTATGTATCCTATTCACACCTCCATTCTTCAATCTATTGTTTTGTCTTACATTATTTGCAATACTTCTAGCATTTGAAGGATTCCCTTTCTTAGAAGTATCCTTATTGTACATTCTCCTTTTGTTCTGCATCACAAACACATCATTCATGAGCTGATTTTCTCCACAATTACCCTCCACGTTGTTTCTTTCTTTACTATGATTATAATCATCATAATCTAATTTCCCCTTATCAGCATTACTTCCCTTATTACAATGTTTAGACTCATGCCCAGACACTTCGCAATGAGTACAAACTGGTGGCTTCCAATCATACTTAACTTGCACTTTTTTACTCCCTTTAATATTATTTTCCTTATCCATGTATTGGATCTCAATCTCCATTTTGAGTTCCTTAATAGCTTCCATTTCCACTAAAACTCTGCAAATCCAAGGTTACCAACACCCTTATGACACATCATTACTGTCATAGAATCCATAAGAATTGGTCTCCCTAAGCTACTTGCCAAAGCACTTATTCCTTCTAAGCACCAAGCTTCAAGAGGAACATTCATTATTCTAACCTAAACATGCATTTTCTTAGGTTCTAACTTCTGCATTCCTATTTCAAGACACCATTTTTGTACAAATAAAGGTCTATTTTTCACTAACCATGGTCCTTTTTCTAGTACAGCATTCATACATTCCTCATTCTTAAATTTGAACATATACTTCCCACCTTTACATACATCAATATCAGTAACACCAAACTTACTCCACATTCTCCTTAGATTATATCTGAGCTCATTACTGTGCATACCATATCCCACAAATTGACCACATAAGGTTAATCCTCATCTTTCGCTTCCTTTTTTAACTAAAGCATCATCAAATATCACTACTTCAATCCCTTCCTCATTTATCACAGTTGGAATATAGTCAAGGTTTTGAGGTATATCATCATTTTTAACTATTGATGCATAAGACATTGAACTGGTTATTTTAATACTTTCTGTATCAGTCTCATCACCCTTATCATTATCACAATTCATAGATGAAATACATTTATCAGCAAAATTGGATTTTACCTCAACCTCTGGGTTACCAAAATCTCTGATAGTCATCTCAGCATTTTCATCAGCATAGGATTTGATAGGAGTCTCTTGACTACTCTTCATCGCATTATGTTCCTCCAAATTCATCTCATTCCTATTCCTATTACTCCTTCTACAATCATCCACTCCTCTATCATCCATTCCACCAAGGACCTCATTTTTATCCCCTACTTTTTCTAAATCAAAGACTGTTCACATTCAGATTCATTTCCTTAGACCTATTCAAAACATCTCGTTGACTCGAATTTGCCATCATATGATCACTAAACGTCATAGGTAGCTTAACTTGTCTTCTAGATGAACGATTATTGGTCGACATTGAATTGAATCTAATCAATTGAAACAGACTAAAATTGACAGAAAGTAATCGATGCAAATGATCTAACGAACACAAAAACTAGCTAGACATTGAATTGCAGCTTTCTTTTTGGTTTTATCATTTTTATAAAAAATTGGCAGGAAAATTAAAATTGGGGATACAAAAAATACAAACAGAAGATCAATAAAACTACACTCAAACGATGCGGAATCAAATTCTAAACACGAATCTCAAATCAGATTTGAAATCAGAGTAGAAATGATAAGCAATTAAAGGTTTTTTTGTTATTTTCATGGTGGAATTTTGGAGGGAAATTCTGCTACATTAATGGTTGGAGACGAATAATTAAGAGTTTGTCATCGGGTAAGCATCTCGGGGAAAGGTATCAACAAGAATCGTTCTGGCAAGATTACCCTCATCAACCGAATCTGAGAATAGAATCCATTTCCTTGGTAGGATCATTGTTAAGCAAATATTCTATTTCTCTAAGATCGGATTCGATATCAAAAGGAAGATATCAATTCTCGGATGGGAAATACGTATCACTTGCGAGCATAAGCTTCGAATTCTTCGCCAAATTTAAATCACTATCTTCGAAGGAAGGAAATTATGGGGGAAGAAGAAGACTTGGTCACAGGTTCTAAAATCGGAGTGGGATTTCCACTCAACGGATTGATAAATTCCGGTGAAGTTAAATCGGTATGAGAAGAAAAAGTGGGATTGCCACTTTGATGATTTGTTATCTTTGCATTTGTATACAAGTCTCAAGTTAATCTTCCAGTAGAGCATTGTAGATGGCAATCATGTTTTTGTTACTTTTTTAGGCTTGTTAGAATAGCTTGAAGTATCATGTCTCATATTCAAGATTAATCTTTCTTCACCATCACGGAGAATCATCTCTTCTCCGTGAATGTCAATCAAGGCGCGAGCGGTCCGTAAGAAAGGTCTTCCACGAAGATGAGGGCGCTCTCGAGGATCGGCTTTTCCTAATCAACGATTGAAAGAATTAGCGGGGAATGTGAACTTTCCAACGGAACATAGACATCTCTTGCAATTACAGCCGGGTGTACAAATTAGCCTGAATAGCTAGTTCCTAAGGTCATTACGGGTGAAATAAGTTAGGAGTAAACCTAACTTTTTTCAAACCGAGAGTGGCATCAAGTTGATGCTAGCACCTAGATCGGCTAGGGCCTTGCACTTGAGCTCACTAAAACCAGACGGAATGAGAAATTTCCCAGGGTCTAAGTTTCTTCGGGGGGGGTAACTTCTTAAGGATAACGCTAAGCATTTTTCATTGAGGGATGTGGTTTGCCAGCTTTAAGTTTATCTTTATTAGAAAGAAGACATTTTATGCATATTTTTGGTATTTTTCGGGGATTAGAATCAAAGCATCGGCAAGAGAGATATTGATATGAAGTTGTTTGAACATTTGCCAAAATTTGTGAATTTGGACATTATTTTTCTTGTGGTTTTCTTGGTGCATTTCTTTGAGAGGATAGAGATATTGGGGTGAAGAGGATCCCTTTTATGCACCACATAATTCTTTAGAGAAACGGGTTTAGCTTTTCTAGAAAGAGGAGGTGGACCTTAATGGTTGTTATATCAGCGATGTTTTCGGGTCCCGTTATAAGTCTCCCTTACACTTCATCCTCCCCTCCTGATTAATGAATGGAGGAGGCATAAGAACGGAAGATCCATCAAGAGCAAGAACTTTGGTGGTGATGGGCTTTTTAAATTCACCCTTTCGGTGTTAGCAATGTGTTGCTAGGGGTGAGATTTTGTACCGTGGTTTAGAAGCGGTGGTTGTTCATTGGAAAGCTAGCCATCATGTTCTTAAGCTCTTGGTTTGGTTAGACATTGAAGCTTGAATCGATAAGTTTGCATTTTATTTTTACTCATTTTCACATGGTTAATTTTCCGAGCTTGCATGTCTTTTATATTAACTACATTAGCTTCATTAATTTTCTCCAACTCACTTAAAGGAACAACTTGATTTTGTTGAATTGGAGCTTGATAAGATGTATCTTGATTGAAATTGTTTCCTCGATTATATCCTTGAGGTTGGCTCTAAACAGGTTTTGTTATTGTCTAGTTAGGTGAGCAAAACACGGTGGTCGAATTTCTGATTAGCCACACTCGGAGGCGTATAACGGAATTACCCTGATTGTAGTTAACCCCGGTTGCTGAAACGTATCTTTGAATATTATCCTAAAATTCCAGGAAAGTGTTGCCGTCGGCGGTGAGACACTGATAATAAGGATGAGCACCACCTCAAGTAATACAAATTTCCTCAACGGATTTTACGGAAGCTAGAGGTGGGGTTGCCTGGAATTGTTTGAGAATAGCGGTCATGGCGGTAGTCATAGCACTTGTTTGCTGATTTACTGCATGAGTAAGTTTGGCTATCTCAGAGGAAGAAGTTAATTAAACATCACTTGATTTCACTTGAGAAACATTCGATTTGTTTCGTGAATTGCGGACCTTGGATTTTTTTTCGATAATCGTCAACATATCTTGAGTACGTCTTTCCAAAAGATTGCCACCAGCGGCAGAATTCAAAGAATCTTGGTCGGCCGGGTTTAAGGCATTGTAGAAGGTATCAAGTTGATGCAATTCGGTAAAACCATGATGAGGGCATGCACGAAGGAGATCTTTGTAACGGTCCCATGCTCATGTATCGATTCATCAAAACGTATGTTTTTGAAAGTTGGAAAACTTCATTTGGAGAGATTTGTCGTTCTTTGAGGGAGAAAGTATTCGCATTGATGAATTTGGAAACAAGATCATCCCAAGTGAGAATATAACGAGGGGGTTCTTTTTCGAGCCAACGACGGGCTAACCCCGCAAGAGAGAATGGAAAAAGCATAAGCTTAATCGCTGAATTAGGCACATCCTTGTATTTTATTGTGGAAGTTATTTTGTTAAACCATCGAATGTGCTCGGTGGATTGTCTTTCTCAATAGGCGAAGTCATCATATTAATGATGTGGACTATGTTGAGCTGAAATGACTCAGCAAGAATGGGTGGAACCACAATGTTGCCTTGCATAAACCTCGGTGGGTCGCACGCGAGCAAATATTCGCCATTTAGTACGTTGATAGGCCATCGTTCTACGGGAGATGTCTTCAAAGAGAAAATGTTGCTTTTGAACCGTCTACGGTTTACGAGTTCGGATACTTTGAAGTAGTTGGAATAGGAGAAGATTCACCAATTTAATTTGAAGTAGAGCGATCGTCGGCATGCACTAAATACAAGGAACAACACAATTTTTTTGGTAACCAGATGTTGTAAAAGTCCATCGGTTATGCTCTTTGAACTACGCACAGAGAGCGATGGAATTAGCACGCCGAAGCGACTTAAAAAGTGTTCTTCATTTTGGGCGATGTTCCTTGGATCAAGCCCACCTTATACCCTCCTTATAGTTTGTAATTCAAAGGTGAGCCGATTATAACGATTAACAACACGATTTGTTTTGTTGGTTTTTCAAAAAAAAAATGGTACTTTCAATACTTTAGGAAAAGTATTGTTGGTATTTTTTTAATTTTTATAATAAGAAAAATATTCACAAACGGAAAATGATAACTTCACGAGGAAGGGTCTTCAAAAATTAATCTTCAAACGAAAACACGAAAATCGCACACACCTCCCCGGCAACGGCGACAAAAATTGATCGGTCCCTTTTAGTATATATATGTATAAATAACATAAATACGTAATAAGGATAAGATCAATAATAAGAGAGATAAGTATTCCATGAGTCTTTCAAAAGATTTCACTTTTGACCAAAGCAAAACCCTAAAAACCTACCCGGGTCGTTTCCCAACGAGGCGTGGATTGAGAATCGGTTACGTTCGTGATCGCGTTTTTGAATGCTTTTAAATTTTTGGGTTTGGATTCTAATTCTACTGATAATAAGCAAAGAAAAGTAAAGAAAACCTAAAAACGAAAGCAACTAAAGCTTAAAACCTAAAAAAACAATTACGAGATTCAAATCCCGTTTTTTAAAAAACTGAATTCTACAAAATTAACCCTACAAACGCAAATTTAATTTTTCAAAGTCCTAAATGATAAAAGAAAATTTTTAAAAAAAGAATTATATTTTTTTAACTTTTATTTAATTTTTTATGAATTAAAAACTGTTTTAATCTAAATTAAATATTAAATAATACTAAAACAAACTTTTATTTATAAAAATCTAAAAATAAACGTACAAAATAAGTGCTAAAACGTGAGCTGGTTCTTATGAAAATTTAAAATGATGTTAACAGCTTATCTAGATATAAGTGTTAATAAGCGAAAATTGAATATGCTTAAAAGGCTAAAAAAGTCATATATAGATATGTTTGTCAAATCCCAAATGCGAAAAGACCCTATAAGGAGTAGTGGTGTTGTGTGGTTTGTGTAAAACTTTGGTTGAGGTTGGTGAGGTCCAGGCTTCAAGCCTTGCTCACCTTAGACTTCACAATTTCCCAAAGTTTTTTTATTTTGCAAAAATTTTTTATGGAAAAGCTTAAAGACCCGAAAATAAGCAATTTTAAAAAAATGACTTTTTATAAGGACCACAAATAAGCATGAAATAAGCCTTTTAAAGAGTGACAAATATGGCTTTTTAACACTAAGTCACAAAATAGCTAACTGTTTGCATTTTTTTAGACTAAATAAGTACTAGAAAAGCAAATAAACTGAACAAGACGTAAACCTAATTCTAATAAGCACTAATGACTAAAACTAAACTACCTAGATAAGCTAAAAAACATGGCAAGCAATAGGACAGATAAAGAAAACTTAAAGGCTTTTGTACTAAAACCAAACTTGCAAATAAGATTCAAAAAGCTCAACCTATGGTTAAATAAGCTATAAGTACTCTAAAGCTAACCTAATAAGCAGGTCTAAAAAAATTAAGGCAATCCTAATAAGCCACTAAGCTCAAATAAGCAAATAAGCTTTTGGCCAAAAAATTTGACTAAACAGCCTATAGGGCACTTTCAAGCTTATATTTAAGCTAGTTAGTGGATCCTTATGGCTTAATGGGTCATACCACTGAAAAGCTTGTCCTATAAGCTACAATAATAAATTTTCAAAAAGCATTTTGAAATTCAGGACAAGCCAGAAAAGCCAATTGTAAAAGCCTGTTCACACAGATTGCACTCTTTTTTTGGTTTTCTTAAAAAGACAACTTGTCTTTTTGCAGCCTCAAAATAAGCTAGTAAGTGGGTTTCAAAATCCTTAAAAAGTTAAAACAGATTAAGCCTATAACTAAAACTACTTGTGCAAACAAATTCTCATGTCCTAAATTCTACTTAAGCTTAACTAAATTTGAGAATAAAAGAAATGGAGATTTAAACTAAACAAGTCTTGACAGGTTTAAGTATAAAAACCACAAGACTAAAACACACTTAACCTACTTTTACCTACTGCATTTAACCATAAAATAGAGTACAAGCAAAGCCTTAAAATAACTTTTAGGGCAAACAATCAAAAAGAACAGTTTGAAAGGATTTTAAAAACACAGATTCAAGGAGCATATGCAAGACTCCTTAATACTTGATTTTTTCACTTTAAAATCTTTTGAACAGATTTTCTTTACTTGAAAAGGCTTGTTAAAGCAGGCTTAGTGACCCAAAAAGTTTTTTTCAACCAAATTGACCCATTTCACCTACTGTTCCAACACCCCTTTAAGTTAGAAAACAAACATTTTTAACTTGTGTAAAACTGATTTTTAACCACCAACCTTTAATATCCAGATTTTTTAGCTTAATATGAACCAAATGGGTATCTTTAAAACACAAAAAATTAGACAGAATTAGAAGCTATAAAGATTGTGACTTAAGAACTTAGCTATTATTAAAGACAGATTTTGGCTAAAACTGGCACAAGTGGGATTTAAACTACACAAGCATCAAAAATAAGCATGCCATATTCATAAGATCTAATAAGCAGGAGATAAGCAGTATGATAAGCAAATATACAGTTAGCAGTTCAAGCTAAAAAGTGAGAAATTGAGAACTTACAAAACCCTTTGCTCTAAACAAGGGTGATTAAGCTCTTAGGAGCTGGTATACAAAGCTCCAGCTTGTTTTAAACAAGCTGGTAAGTCCATAAGCCCATCCCTTTTTGGCTTATCATTCAATGTAAGCTAAGGTAATTGAGGAGTGGATTTTTTTTTTGTTTTTTTAAGACAGATATGAAAACAAGCTTTTAATTAAGCTTTGAATGAACCGAAAGCTTATGTAAGAGCTTAATAACAGGATTTAAGAGACAGTTAAAGTAAATGACAATATTTAAAGGAAAACTTAAAATTTCATTAACTTGAAAAAAAATTACAATGCTTTAAAATTTAAATGACGATAATTTAAATGACAATATTAAAAATGGTCGAATTAGTTAAAACCAGACCCCCCAAAATGAGCTACAATAGCTTCTATTTATGCTTAAAAATCTTCAAGTCTTTGGTCTTCACTTGTGCTTCTTCTGTGAGAGGCAGAGCACTTGTGTTTCTTGTGTGAGGTAAGCTTCAAAAGTCATCTAAGTCGTCTATTTTGCTTGGTCTCCAAGTCCATTGATCACAACCTTTGATTTCTTGTCAACTATCTTAAATGAATGAGGATTGAGAGGATTGCCAAGGTGGAATTTGTTGGTTTATGGTGTGGGGTTAAGGTTGGAGAGTGATATTTTATCTGTGGGTGCATAAATCGATGTGAAAATTGACTAGGAAGGTAAATAGTAGAATTGGCGGGAAAGGGTTTAATTTACTGTGCGTTTGTTTTGGTGCAGGGTAAAGGGTTTGGGGAATTGGCACATTTGGCCCCTCAATTGTATTGTTTGATTGCATGGATGGTCCTTTGTGGTGTTTATGAATTGTGGGGTTTGAGTTTTGGACCCTGGAGGTTGTATTGTGTGTTTACACCCACAGGCCCTAAAGGTCTACGGCCAATAGGGTTGTTATTAAGGGGACTACAGCTCGGTAAATGGTTCTTTGGGCTTCAGGTGGAATTTTTAGATTTGGGCTTGGTATAACTTAAAAAAAAGGGTTTTGGCTTGTTTTATTTTTCAAGCCTCTTTTAGTATTATGTCTATAATAGACTTCAATGGGCCTGCCTCGGCACCATTAGTTGGGTATCGGGGTGGGACCATTAAGTATTTCTTCAGTTTTGGCTTGGATTTTGACTTTGACTTTTCGGTGTTGACTTTGACTTTGACTTGTTGACTTTTTCAAGCTCTTTCCATTCCGTGCTCGGTTTTGTCCGTTTTGGCTTCGTTTTTGTCCTTTTTTGTTGATATTCGTTTCCTGCACAATATAAATGAAAACATACACATACAATGTATTTTTGGTACGTTTTTTGGTTCTTTTAAGTTGTTTTTATAGGCAATAGGGTCGTGTGTGTGTAATTAAACACACTACCATTGTCTGCGCAGAAGGGATGGTAATTAGGTGTTTGATCCCCGGATGGAATCTGGGTAGTGGTATGGACACATGTGGTGGCTGGGTCGGAGGCGGCCCGGAGAGCTAGGTGCTCTTCCTCCCTCCTTCATCTTGTTCTGTCCTACTCTCGTCATCTGCATCGTCTCTAGAGGATCCTCTCCTTCTCATCCTCATCTCTGTCAGTGGGATTAATCAGCTGGATCTGCTTAGGATCCTACTCTATCTCCTCTTCGCTATCTTTCGGGATCGGGCTCAGTAATATAACTGGTGTGATTTCAGCAGTGGGTGAGATTGCATAGGCAAGTTGTGCTTCAGCTAGTAAGACACATCATCCTTAGGTGGCAATAAACTCTGGGTGATACCAGTCTGGAACAAATATCTGGTGAGGTGCGGGTGCCGGTCTGGCTCCTCAGGGACCCAGGCACGTACTTTGGTGATGGGAGGCCTGAAGAGCGCCTCTCACATAAGATAATGGTCCTCTTGCTTCATGGGCAGTCCAACGTATCGTGTCAAGACTACGAAGATCCTATGTCTGACAAATCCTCGAACAGACTAGATACCTCCGTGTAAGTAACCGTGGAATCCTCTGAATCCGACATGACAAAATCTGAAAATCAAAAGTAGCTTATATAAGTATTAATATAAGACTCTTATTGTAATATACGTAATATATTATAAACACGTATATCAATCATGAATGCATCTAGTCTAACCAACTAATGCAACAACTAGTGTGTGTATGTCGTGGATGAAAAACTCCTTTGTATGAATGCAAATGTTTGAAAAGTTATAGTCAGCAAAAAATTTGACTGGTTCTCTATAACCTGGCTCTTGTATACAATCTGTAACACTCAATTGGATCGTTTAGCGGATTATTGGGTCTGAGTAAGGGTTACCTCCCCAAAGAACAATAGCACAAAGAGATATATCAAGAAACGACATTTAATATGTGTTAAAACCGGTAATTGGATTTAAACAAATTGTTGTTTACCATAGTCCGAAACTTCACTTGTTCCATTGTTCAAATAATACAAAGATTTTAGTCCATAACAAATTTATCCCCAAAATGTAATGCATACCCAAATCTCTTTAATACATATGACTTTCTAAAAACACCACGATGTATACTCCACTTGTCTGTACCTCATTGATCTCTGGAAAATAGTTGCTTAAAAACGTCAACAATAATGTTGGTTGAATTATGGTTTGTTAAATGTATAATGTTAGGACCGAAGATTTCCCAATGATAATTGCAACAGATTGCAAAATCATAAATGTATATTACAGTTTCCTTAAGTCTATGACTCTGATGCTCGACATGTATGAAATTGCAATTATAATTTGTCAACATTGCCATTGTGTTGATGTTTAACCCGTAAATTCCCCCCCCAAAATTATGACATGATTATTTGTTCGTTGTCCGGCCATTACAGGCACAGTGAGCATGACTCACCTGAACGGGGATGTCAATCCCAAATAGATCTATTTATAACATTCGCGCTCACAACAAGTAATTGACAGTTCATGATAATGGGCTCGGAGGGTTATCGCTACTTAGGCAAACACGTAATCGTAATGTAAAATGTCCACTTGCGTCCAATTGTAAAACATGCATATGTTTCTCACCCCAAAACTTGTAAATCATTATAAATGTAAAACGTGGGGCTATGAACTCACCTTGAGTGTATGAATAACAAGGTATATCCAATGCGTGAAAAAAAAACATCACGTAAGTGTCCGAGTGCAACCTAATTAATTATAGGTCGTATGAGTACCAAGTACTTAATGTAAATACCACATCACAAGTTATAATGTTACACCACCAACTAATACTTCTTGTTTAGATAAAAATGAAACAATATTTAAATTGCATTTGTTAAATAATATCCATGTATTTGTACTCGTAAAATAAAATAGTATACTTGTCCAATAATTTATTTATTTGTTAAAAACACTTGATTTAACGTTTTTATTATTCGTATAATGTTATTGTATAAGTAGTTTAATCGTCTTGTAAAATAATATTTATAAAGTTAAAAACATGTATAAATATTATATAAGTGATTCTAAAATGTTTCGCAAAATTTTTATTAAAACGAAACTAACACTATTCATGTCAGGAAAAAGTATCTAGTTACAATATAGCATCCAAAGAAATTATGAAAATCGGCAGGTTGAGTAAAATGTCTGTTCTGAACAACTTTTGTAGTTTTACATCTTCGTTCAATCAGACCGAAAGGCCGCTCGAAAGTGAGCTTCTTCAGCTGCTGGAAACGTCACAGCTTTTTTGTGTATATAATGTAGAATTTTGAAACGTCGTATCTTACTCAGTTTTAATCATTTTGTAGCTTCTTTATATGCACGGATTCGTGACGAGATTATCTATCTTTATAAAAGGTCCAATGTTTTTATAAATGGCTGTGTCAAATCAGTAAACTCAAATAGTTTATAAAACTATTTTTATAAACTTAAATTTTATGAAAATTGTATCTCCTTCGTTATAGCTTCGTTTTTCAAGTTCTTACATGCTTAGAAAGCCTCTATGGACATGTGACTATTTATTATGAAAGTATGTTTAATATTTTAAAGATTGATTCTATAACAGTTTTTTTATAAAATAAGTTTGTATAAAACACTTTTAGTCATTTAATTATGTAATCTCGTAACTTGCATAACGTCTTCGTTTTAAATTGTTTTTCGAGTTCTTACATATTCGGAATGTCTTAAAGAGTTACTATTAATTCAGTAGGGTTCGCATTTTATAATACTTGAATCTTGGTCAGAAATATATGGTTACTTTGTACAAGCTTTCTTTTTTACTTGGTATAGCTATGCCATACATATTTAGATTCATCTAGATTAAGTCCAACACTTTTACATGATCAAGTCTCCTTGACTATATATATCATACTTTGTAGTAAACTTCCTAAAGTAAATACTTCCATGATTCTTTTAGTTATATTCATACTTATGATGTATGTGTTCTATGTATTTTTAGTTATCATTTTACGATAAAAATCCATATGGTTGAATCTTGTATATGTATTTTAGTGTACTTTTAATTCTAATCACATGACCAAACCTAGGTGGTATGATAACAGATAACAAGGAATGAAAAAAAATGTAAATGTAGAAAATGAAAAGCTTGTGTTTAGTATACGTTAGAAGAGCAAGGATGATGAAGGAAAAAGTTCCAAAAACTCAAATGAAACCAAACCCAAATCGAAAACCCTAAGTGAAAGAAACCCTAATCTTTCTTGGTTAAACCTTTCTAGTATAATACCCAACCCTCCAAAATCAAACCCTTAAGAACTAGAACAATTGTATGGTTGTTAGAATGAAAGTAATGTATGGTTTTTGGTGATGATTTCCAGTCGTGTATGGTTAGGAGAAACAAAGTCGGTGCTTGAGTTTTTTTTTTGTTAGCAATGTGTGTATGTGAAAGACTAGAAGAATACCTCATAGATATGTAGGAAGTGGTCAATATTACTATTGCAAGTCCAAGTGATGTATAGAGAGGGGGCAGTTGTGCTAGGAGTGAAATAAGGGAGTATGTTGGTCAAGGTGTTTAAGTATACTAGTTGCTAGGATGGGAAGTCTGAAGGAAAAATGGTGTGCTTATGGTCCTTGTTGGTGCGTGAATTAGGGGAAGGAGGACAAGAATTGTCTCCTAGATTTTTATGAGAAGAAAATTAGTAGTACATGGTGTTTAGGATTATGGTTTAAACGTGGAAGAGTGCACATGATATTATACATAGCATTGGGTCTAATTCTTGAATTCTTAAGTGTAGTTGGCAATGAGTGAGTAAAGTGGGTGGAGTTTATAAAATTTTTGGGTATGGGTATAATAGATGGTATTTGGTGAAGCGTAGAAAAGTTTTGGTGGTTCCGGGAATGCCTAAACGTATTTTATCGCGAAACGTAAACACTTTACGTAACTAATAAAATAAAATGTGCAAAGTTAATAATTATCCTCTAAATAATTATCTAACTCTTACTTGACATAAACGTTTAATTGTTTGATGCCCGTTTATGTTGAATGATAATTTTTAGCTTACGCGATTTAACTTAACAATTAAAATTAAAAGCAAACGCGTACGAGACTAAAAATAAATAGTGAAATATATGACGTCGTACAATGACCTAAAACACGGATTATTAAAGCTAAGCCAAGACTCGAATGAAGATATACAAACTCTACACAACTCTACATCAATCTCTTTCTTTTTTCTTTTCTTTTTTTTATTGAATAACATAATACATCATAACTTGAGGTTTATAACACATACCCCTACACTTGAGCTTTTACATGCTTGATATTTACAATATAACTAATGACCCGATTTAAGGTGGATCAAAATAACATGGAGATCATCTAACAAATATATGGGGGTATTGACTTAACTTTTCTTTCCCATTCTTCCGCGAATTAAATACTACCATGAATCCCAATCGTCCCAAAACAGTATTTACAAGGATAAGGACTTAGCAACCGTGTACTCAAATAATTAACTTGGGTTAAAACAATAATGTACTAAAAATAAGTACATACAAGGTGGGCTAAGGCTATTTAGGTGTAACAATTGGTTTAAGGGTGACAATGCTCTTCATTAATAGTCCAGCATAACTAGAAAATTATGAGAACCGTGAAAGAGGATAGGCTCGAAGGGTTATACTAGGGGTATCATGCACTAAATATGAGTGCATGGCAAGGGTGTAGGACAGTTATATGATCGGTGTGACCATTATAACAATTACAGGTTTAAAATATGGGTTAATCCTAATGCCTCTTATTTAAGAAATCCTAAATATCTTACTATGCGTCTTGGGATGCATCACAAAACAAGTTCTAAAATTTATTTTTTACTACGGTACACTCTATAAACCTAAAGTAACGATACCAATGTTTCAGAAAAGGCGACAAAATACACATCCATAACGACGGAATAGACACACATGATTGCTCACTCCTTAAACTTGAAAAGTTAAAGTATAACAGCTTAAGGGGCGAACCTCCACATTTTAAGGGTGGTAATTTGAAACAAGCTAAAGGTATAACATCTAAGAGAGAACCTCACATTTTGGGGGTGGAATTTGAGGGTTTTTGTGCTAGTAATTAAAATTCCTATCTATGAGACGTTATTAATACTTGGTTTTCGTCGGTATGTGTCATAAAAAAATTTAAATTTGGGTCAAAATCATCTCTTATGTTATATTTTGATATATTACCCATCATTTTAAGGACAATGCAAATGGCAAATGAAAGAACAGTTTCTAAGGCTTATTCCCCCCCTACACTTAAGTTGAACATTGTCCCCAATGTTCTATAGAAGTATCCGTAAAAACGAATAAAGGGAAAAGAAAACAAGGGAAAAAAACTAGTACTCCCCTGGTTTGCTCAATAATGGAGAAGAAACATGCGATAACTGGTTAAATCGTCATCCAAGAATTGTCCAATGAAACTTCCTAAGAACTTTCAAGCTTCTTCTCATCAAATATAACCTATAATCAAAGACAAAGACAACTACACCAAGCATAAAATGTGAGATATACAAATATACAATATGAATTTAGGGTTCGACTCGATAAAAGCAGTAAAGATAGGATGAGAGAATTGTCAAACTTATTGGTTTTGCAGGTTTATAACAGAAGATTACACATTTTAAATGTTATGCAAGTTTTATTTTTCAAAAATAATTAAAAACTTTAAGTTTTCTGGACCTGGGCGTTTGACGTCGTAAGGAAAATCCTGACCCCGTCACAGGTGTCATGGTGACAGTGTCTCGTGTAAATCGTGACGCCGTCTCCACATTCTGTGAAAACAAAATTTTTGTTTTTGATGAAAAATTTCCTGCACTTGATTCCATAAGTTAATTCATGTACAAATGGCTGCATAAAACCTGAGATTTGACAATTTACTCATATGACTCGAAACTGACGCGAATTAATCTAAACAAATTATTTAACATGCTTGAACTTGGTTCAAAAACCGGATAGATTCCCATATACTTATTATTTGCAAAATACATTTGATTGAAATTAAGACGAGGTTAAAAACAATACAAAGCATGATTACAAGATAGAGTTCGAACATGATAGAATAAAATGAAAAGAATAAAACACATGACACTCCTAATTGCGGGAAAAGTAAATATTGGGTTGCCTCCCAAGAAGCGCTTTTCTTTATTTACGAGTCTCGCAGCTAGACTCGAAGTCACACGTAAACCCCTTTTTTTAACCTTCAAGTTTTCCACAAAGAATGCCTCAAACTTATCCTTTTCTAAGGAAGATACTAGGTCTAATTCTTTTGTCCTTTGAGGCATTCAAACACAGACCATGTCGGTAATCACCTTTAGGCAAACCTAATTAATCCTAAAGATTCATCATAAGCGAGTTTAGATGTATGCGTAAAAGGTTGTCCTAAGACTACTTCACTTAACCCACTGTCAATGATGCTGCCTAAATATTCTAAAATCATAAAGTCCATAACATAAACGAAGCACCCGATAAATATATACACATTTTTAGCTCTTCTAACGAAGTTGCAGAACTTATATGGTTGGTATGGGTTTCTACGTGCTTGAAAGGATTTCTCTCTTATTTTGTTGTGGTAAGCACGAGACATGATGTTAACAAGGAATTGTAATAATGTATGCATGGCCCGTGTAAACGGTGCCGATTACACAAGGAATCTTTAAACTCCAAGGATCGCCTTTCCTAATCTTGGGCTCTAGGGTCGAGAAAGGGGGTTGAGGTTCTCCTAATAGTTCCTTATGGTAAGCTAGTTCTTTCTCAGTAGGGAACCTATCCTTGAACAATTCTTCCTCAAAATTGTTTCTTCGTTGCGTTCTTAATTCAAGTTCCTTAATTCTTTCTTTAGGGCAGAAGATTTCGGAGTCAAAAGATTAGTTGGTTAATTCGTTCATGGTTTTGAAGAGGAGAGAATCAATGGTTTGCCTCATTTGTAAAAGCTTGTTTATTCGGGCCATAAACTTAGCATGAGTAATGATAGATGGTTCCTGAGAAGAGGATCCTAAGGTCGATGATGGATTCGCATTCTCTATAGTGAAGAGTGGAATAGTCAATGGAAATTACGAACGAACGCACAAAGAAAAGATAGACTACAAGAAAGCTAATATGCGGAAATTAAATCTTACTTGAAAGGATTCAAGCAAGTAGAACTAAGCTAAACTAGGATCAGAACCTAACTATTCCCCGGCAGCAACGCTAAAAACTTGTTGCGGTTGTCGTAAGGGACTTCTACAAGAAGTTTTACAACTCCCTAGGCAGTGTACCTAACTGTTATAGTGTAGTATAGGCAAGACTCGGGGGTTTTTATCGTTCTCTAGGGGAATAGGTTGGGAAGGCTTTGATCACAGTCTAACAGAATTCTAAAGGGTGAGAGAAGATTCTTTTTGTATTTTTATATTTTATGAAAGCAGTAAATCATATGTTTGAGAGATTGGTTGGTTTTAGCTATTAAACTAAATATAAACTAAGCTACTGATGATAAAATATAATAAAAGATTGTGTTTATTTACTCATGTATTACTCCCTAGATTGCTTCTCCTAGTGTTGTTGCTTTGTCACACTTGTGATGATCTATGTAATCATTTCCTAAGTCATGAACGAATTACACGAACCCGCCGTCTATTTAATATTCCGTTAAGGCAACACACAAGTAATGTAGTATGAAGACTATTACAAGGCCCCTAAGAGTTTATTAAATGCATTTGAAATATATTAAGAGTGGATCAACCATATAAGGGGAAAGGTAGTATGAAGACTGTTACCCGATGGTATCCTTTTTACACAATCATGTTAGCCTAGACATATCAACAGCGATATAGACAAAAGCTGGTTTTCTAAGACCTAACATGCATATTCATCACAAGAAGCAACACCACAAAGATCTACATCCTAGGTTTCATACAATCATAAATAAACACAATAGAAGGTTTAGCCAAGCATGTTAAAGATAAAGTAAGAACAGATAAGAATCACACAACAAGACATATTGAATGATTAAGATAGTCTTACTTGATTAAAACATGAATTGAAGGAAGTACAATAGGGTTTTGAGGCCCTAAAATCATCCCTAACAGCTGCTAAACGAACTAGGGTTCGCCCTTTTCTTTTACTCTAAAGTTACACCCTTAAAACCCTAAAAACGGATTTGTATATATAGGAAAATTGTTGTGGTGGCGTCGCGTGTTAATCGTGATGCCATCATGAATAAAAAAATTCTAGATAATGGGTTGGGTCGTACATCCTGACGCCATCTGGAGATGGGTTGTGACGGCGTCACGTGTAATATGTGACGTCGTCTCCAGCTTTTGAGTAGAAATTCTTAGAGATGTTGGTGCAGGTCTGTAGTCTTGTCCGTTTCTTCTCCAAATGAGCCCAAGTCACGTGTATTTCCTCCAAATGCTGAATACCTGAAAAGGACTGATTAAGTACCTATTTTGGGCATAAATGCATGATTTAGGGGGTTAAACGACCCTTAAAAAGTGTATAAAATGACACCTCATCACTAATTACTACACATTACTTGCCTAGGCAAAGAGAATCTGCCTTTGCAAAACATCGTCAAATGATTACACCTAGCTCATCTAGGTATAGCTCAAATGACATGGTTCATAATCACTACCTAGAGGAAGCTAAGTAAAAGACACAAGAAAGAGGAAGGAATTCAAGACCTAGTGTGATGCCTTTTGCTAGATCACAAAGCACAGCTAATGGTAGCAACCCAAAACCTAGGATCAATAACCAAAAGTTTAGGAATTGGCTTGCATTGAAGAGTAGTTGTGTAACGACAAAGACTGTGCCTATAGCAGATCACTCTAGGAATTCTAGATCTTTCTCGGACTTCATACACTTTGTTTGTTTGACATGTCAAAAATGTGTCTTTAATGCAAATCATGATACTTGTGTAACAAAATTCCTGCATGAGGTCAACTCACGTGCTAAGGTGCCATCCCATAAGATAACAACAACATACAAACCCGTAGAGTAAATAAGTGTTGCCAAGAAACCAGAAAGACAAATCCCTACAGGACATAGGTTTTATATCAAAAAGACTTCCACTGTGCATGAGAAAACAAAGACTCCTAGATCTTGTCTTAGGTGGAAACCGACGGGTAGAATTTTCAAGACTGTTGGTCTTAGGTGGGTTCCTACTGGAAAGATATTCACCTCTAGCACAACCAATGTTGACAATAAATATGAATGCGAACAAACTCTTAATGTCAGTGAAGGTACTTTTAACTTACGTGCATGTACATATTTCAATCCTAAAAATGAAGGACTCAGAGTTTGGTTGCTAAAAAGATTGATATCTCAGAAACCAGGGGTTTAAGAAATTTGAATCTAATGAACAAGAACGATGGCGTCGGACTATGACAACTCCGGCCCCTCGCCCCCAAGACAAATGACGTTTGAACATAACAGTTTAAGCCTCGGAACTAATGACCACAGCAATGAACCTTCAAGTTCAAAGCTGGTTCCAAATGTTTCTCCTCCAGCAGACACAACAGCTCCATCATTACAAGAGTTGGATTTTCTATTCAGTCCTTTATTTGAAGAATAGTTTACTGTAGGAAATCAAAGTGTGTCAATCTATTCCGCTCTCTCTGATAATTCTAAATAACAAGAAACACAACCTACAACAAATATTCAACCTACAAAAGAACCAAAAACTCCAACAACAAATGTCAATGCTGAGGAAAACAACACTGATCAAGCAGCAGATGCACAGTTTCATCAAGATGAATTTTTCAATCCTTTCTGTACACCGATACAAGAAGTTTCTGAGTCTTCCTCACGTAATGTTGATAATTCAAATATGCATACTTTCTACCAACATCACCAATCCGATTACCGATGAACCAAAAATCATCTGTTAGAACAAGTTCGTGGAAATCCATCCAAGCCAGTGCAGATAAAACGTCAACTTGCTAGAGATCCTAAAATGTGTATGTACGCGCTTACCGTGAGTACTGCAAAGTCGACAAACATTAAGGAAGCAATGGCTGATCATGCATGGATCGAGGCAATGCAGGAAGAGTTTCATCAATTTGACAGACTCAAAGTTTGGGAACTTGTTGACAAACCCTTTAGAAAGACAATGATTAAACTAAACTAGTTGTGGAAAAACAAGAAAGATGAAGATAATACTGTTATTTGCAATAAGGCACAACTTGTAGCTAAGGGTTATGCTCAAGAAGAGGGTATTAATTTCAAAGAATCTTTTGCTTTAGTCGCTCGATTAGAAGCAGTTCGGATTTTCTTTGCCTATGCTGCATACAAATCCTTTCCAATCAATCAGATGGACGTTAAAATGGATTTTCTTAATGGTCCACTGAAGGAAGAGGTTTATGTTTCACAACCAGATGGGTTCGTTGATCCTGATCATCCAGAAAAAGTTTACCGTCTAAGTAAAGCTCTATATGGATTGAAGCAAGCTCTAAGATCCTGGTATGATAAACTCTCAAATTTCCTGATGTCCAAAGGTTTCACTAAAGGTACTATAGACCCCACTCTATCCACGATAAGATACGGGGAGGACATTCTACTTGTGCAAATTTATGTCAATGATATTATTTTCGAGTCTACAAACCTAAAATTTTCTAAAAGATTTAAATAATTGATGCACAGTAGATTTGAGATGTCCGTAATGGGGGAAATGAAATTCTTTTTAGAACTTCAGATCCACCAGTCCCCACGAGGTATCTTTATCAATTAGGCCAAGTACACTTTGGAAATAATTAAAAAACATGAAATGGATAAATGTGACAGTATTGGTACACCAATGGCTACTAAACCTAAACTGGATGCAGACTTGAGTGGAGTACCCTTCAAAACAAAATATAGAAGTATGATAGGGTCATTCAAGTATTTGACTTCTAGTATACCAGACTTAGTACAAGCAGTATGTTACTGTGCTCGTTATCAAGCAAGACCGACTGAAAAACTCAAAGTGGTTAAAAGGATCTTTCGATACTTAAAGGGAACCATCAACATGGGACTCTGGTATTCAAAGGATTCTGGCTTTGAACTAACAGCTTTTTCAGATGCCGATCTTGCCGGATGCCTTGATTCTCGCAAAAGCACTTCTAGAGGAAAACAATTCCTAGGTGAAAAGCTAGTCAGTTGGTGATTCGATAAAATATACATAATGTATAATACCAAATAGTAATAGTATAGAAACTATCCCGTTAGATATGACAATTACTTTAGGAAAAGTAATAGTTTATCCTCCGGATATCGTGTCCCAACGAGAGATGAATTTGAAATCCACGTAAGCGTTTTGTTTTATGCTTGATTGCCAAATATTTTTGTTTTTGTTTTAAAACTAAAGAAAGTGATAAACTAGATTAAACTAATTAACAAGCAAGCTAATAAGATGAAAGATATATAAAGAAAAATATGCTTGTTAAGTAAAAATGAATAGATTTTTAAGTGTGAAATTTTAGATCTTAATGATGAACTAATTTCCGTCTAATAAATCAATTCCTCAAAACGTTGGCTTAATATTGAAAACGACTTTTATCAAGAAATTAATTACTAATTTAATGCCTACTTAATCTTACGGCTTTTGCCTGTTCGACTAAATAAAACACTAAACTAAATAATTTTTGCAAATTATTAATCACTAATCACTTATTAAATTCCATACTTAATTCACTAAACACCAATTTACTTAACAAGCATAAAAATAAACTACTCGCTACTCATAATGATCAAATAAGCTAAGCTAAACATTTTATACTAAGCTACACTAATGAATTGAAAAAGGATAAAAAATGGGACCGAATTGAAGAGCCGCAATTAAACGATACCCACCCGATTTAATAAGCTAAAGAAAATAATCAAATTCTTTCTAGCTTACTAAATCCTTAACTCCACGCCTCATGAGTTGACCGGTACCAAAATCACAAACAAACACAAACCAACAGTTAACATAAAAACAGTTATAACAATTTATATCAATACTATCCCAATCCAACTCCAATGAGGCCCAAAACTTACTCAAACGTGGCCTTATTGAAATAGCCCAATACTAAATTTTACAAACCAAACGCAACCCACATTTGAAAGTTAACTAAACGCAGCCCAAATCAATCCAAAATGCAGGCCCAAACTGATTCAAATACAACGCAGGCCCAAAATGAATTTGAGAAAAGAAACAGACTTAACAAACAAGCTACTCCAAAAACTAAATAAGCTGAACCCCAAGACAATAAGCTATTAGAATCAATAAGCAAAAACACGGACAACTTATTACCAAATAAGCATGAGTAAGCAATAAAGAGGATAAATCCAAATAAAAACAAAACTAACTAAGATCGAATAAGCTCTAGCAATACTCACGAGACAAATCACTATCAAGCACTACATAATAAGCAATCAGATTAAGACAAGAGCACTAGACATACGAGATAAGCACTTCTAATAATGAAATAAGAATTAGAACTAGGAAAACTCGAAACCATGACAATAAGCTAAAACGAGATCTAAAACTATAACCACTTAATAAGCCAACACAAAATGATTTAACCACTATTAAGAAATGAAATCAGATTCTAGAACACAGATTAAACACTTAAACGATTCAAATCACAACTCAAATAAGCAAATAAGCTATCGAAAACTTGTCTAAACAATATAAGCTTAAATGAATTCAAATAAGATATTTAGAAGCTTATTAAATTAGATAAGAAGAGCTTCTAAGAAAACTAGATAAGCTAAAACACGAAAATAAGCTATATCCGAGCTTATTGTAGCTTATTACCTACGAAAATTTTTAATCTTAAGATATGAGATCAAATAAGCTTATAGGAGCTTATAGGATTAGATCTGAGAAGATTTTAAGAATTTCGAAATGAAAATAAGTTGAGCAAAAAGCTCAAGCGAATAGCTTATTTAGATGATAAGCTTTAACAAAGAAACATTAATTAAAACGAACTTTCATTCACCAATAATAAGCACTTACAATATTCAATAAGCTAACATTAGCTTTTACAATAAGCTCAGAATTACAAATAAGCTAAAACATTCAAATAAGCTAAACTACAACTAGAGAAAGTGAAAAATAAGCTAAATCCTAATGCAAAAAATGAGGGGAGCGGGGTGCATTTTATAGGGTGTGAGGGGGTTGTTTTGTAAATTCCCAATCATTAGGGATCCAATCATTTGCTGTTATTGTCCTTCCCTCGGATCGTGGAAAAGTGCAGACATGATCCACTGATTACCATGCGACACGTGGATATTGAAGGTGATTACCTTGTACGCAATAACTTTCGTCCCTTGGATTATTATGCAGTGCAATTTGAAAGTTATAACACATTATCCCCTGCCACATGGCCTTTTTAACTCGTTCTCCACCCTTAGTGCGCCATCACGTGATGGCTTGATGATTTAATTAGCCTGCACATGCTGCTGATGCAGGATGACGTCACACCACCTTATAAACTTAGATTTATTTAATTTGTCTTGGACTCATATTGTTGGGCTAAGTTGATAATGGGTTGGCCCGACCTATTTAAATAGGTTACGGGCTGGCCCAATAAGATCCGAGGGCACTGTTGGACTCGTAATCTCGCGCTCTTTCCAATGGCATGCTCAGAGACTTTTCACGACTTTGTCTTAATCTTGAATATCAAGCATTCTTGATCAAAACGAACCCGTAAATACCCGTTTTTGCTTTGTTTTCAATTCTTTTATCTGCAAGACATAAAAATACCAAACAAACATATTTGTAATATAATTAAGTATATTTTAGTATTTTTAGTCCGATTAATAGTGTTTTACGAGGTTATAAGGATGTGTGTTTTAGCACACATCAAATTCCCCTACACGCAATGTTTATAAAACACGCCCGGAAATAAATAATTTAATCCTCTTTTAACTTATGACCCCTCACATCAAACAAGAACAGAAAAGGTCCATTAAAAGGTTCAAAAATCATTTATTTCTAAAGCATCCCCGTTTTGACCACTCATTAAAATAAAAGAAAGAGATTAAGATAAATTTATCTAAAAGACTTTAAAAACTGGAGTTCACCATCCTTGACTTTTCACAATCCCCAAACTAAGCTTAAAATGAAATCACAGCCAAATATAAGAATAGATGCTAACACTACTCATAAATGCTAATTGTGTACGCATAGCTACTTTTTGCTCCCTTATTCCTAAATCCTCTAATGACTTTATTATTATTATTGGTGACAAATAAATTACGTCCTTATTTATATAAAGTAAACCCGGTTTAGACCATAATTAGTTTGAAATCCTTTTCTAAAGAGACGGTATGGTGAGAATAAGGTCTACATTAAGGTTCTAATTTCGCATGATTTAGGGGTTATCCTTTTTATTTCATCCGAAACAACTCAACTACGAGTCCAGAGATGGAGGCTTTATTTAGATAACCCCGGAGTTGAAATTTGGCTTTATTATTATTATGATTGCAACATTATTATCCCTCGGTCCTTTAAACAACTGCCACATCGGTATGCGAGCCGACCATGGTCCAGGAGTCTTATTTCGACCAGGAGATCCTCGACCTTTTTGAAAACTGCCACATTGGTATACGAGTCGACCATGGTCCAGTAAACTTTTATCACTCTCGGATTTATTATTCTTACTATAGGCCTTCTTTGGAAAACTGCCACATTGGTATGCAAGCCGACCATGGTCCAATAATCTTTTATCAGCCCACAATTCTTCTTATTATTATTATTACTTCCACCTTTTAAACGACTGCCACATCGGTATGCGAGCCGACCATGGTCCAGTGGTTTTATTTCGGCTTTGGTTTATTATTATATTTTTTTGGTAGCCAAATTTCAAGTCCTGTGGTCTTTTAACTACCTAGACAGCGGTAGCGAGCAGTCAGGAATCGGTAGCCTATTTCCCCACAACATTGACAGAACCTCGATGTGTACCTTACTTTTTCCAGAAGGAATCTCTACGAAGGGATCTAAACTAAGAATCGCAAAAACCAAAGTAACTTTATTTATTTAACAATTATATAACGTTTATTAAGTTGGTGGGAGCAAAAAGCCACAATTAACCTCTATGAGCTCTAAAGAGATCCAACTACTCCACGCTTAGCATCTAACTTATATTTAACTCTATCATTTTTCGTTCTTTGCAAAATTTTAAAGTTTAGCAAACGCTTAGTCTCGAAAGCTAAGGGGAAAGCTAGAATGCGAAACTCGGTCAAGTCAAAATATCCCTAGTTCTACGGGCCTACTTATTTACACATCTAATCGCGTTTTAAAGCTTCTTGTATAAAAGACTAGCAAAAGGTTAAGGGGCAAGCTAGAGCGCAACATGCTCGATCAAGTCAAAATTTATACTTATTCTTACCATCGGAAAATCAAACATTTATGACAATACACTTATTTTATTTTTGAAAATTTTTAATTTTGGCATAAAATCACATATTTTGGTATTTGTGGTGGCGAAAACGGGGGGTTACGTGAAGGACAAGCAATGAAAGTAAGATCAAAATCAAAGATCCACCCATACTGAATTTATCATAGTCCTTAAAGTGTTTAAAAGGGTCTCTACGTAAATCTAAAGCCGTTTATTAATTATGCTAATAGATATAAACGTTAATCAATAGATCTAGGATATCGGATTCCCATATAAAAGCATGCAAAGGATTGAAGATCGAGTGAACGATGGACAAAACCACGAGCATGAGAGTCTTCATAATCCGGGGCAATCCTGGATATAAAACACAAACCACAAAACACGAGAAAAGGAAGAGGTGAGCTTCCTCACGTTACACTTATTCATAACTATTATACTAATATACTACTACTAGGGATAAGCATGGGTTGCCACCCACGAAGCGCTTGTTTTTGTTAACCGAGTCACGAGACCAGACTCGAACCGAATTTAGTTGGTCATATGGGGAAAGTTTGGAGATTCGAGACAACCATCGGTGGTATGTCTCCTCCAAAATAGTGTTTAAGTCTATGACCGGTTCACTTGAAGTTTAGTCCGTGGTTTGAGTAACTCGACGGTTCCTAAGGGGAAAACTTGAGCACGGTGAACGGTCTGGGTCCAACGGGTTTTGAGCTTGCTCGAGAAAATATTTAATCGAGAATTGAAGAGAAGAACTCGATCTCCAACGTTGAAAACCTGGTTCTTAATCTTGGAGTCATGAATCTTCTTCGTTTTCTCTTTGTAGATTAAAGAATTCTCGTAAGCTTGATCACGGAGTTCATTTAATTCGTTCATTTGAACTTTCCGGTGATCACCCGCAGTCTTAAGGTCAAAATTGCAATGCTTCAAGGCCCAATAGGCTTTGTTATCAAGTTCGATAGGAAGATGACAAGCCTTTCCGTACACAATGTTGATAGAAATAATGCCTAGAAACATTATTAATATTTTTCACATCTTTAAGTTTTGATAATCACAAAATATAAAAACGTTCAATGTAAAATAAAATTAAACAAGTAATTAGTAGTAAATTTTCATTTAAATTTATATCTTTAAGGTATGAATAAATAAATGCTAATGCATTTTATGATCAAAGGAATGTTATTCTAACCTCACACTTTTATATAATGTGTAAACATTTTATAAACATTACAAAATACTTTTTCTACATTAATAGAAATGTTTTATTCAATAAACATTTTGAAATTCAAATTTCAGATCTAAATGGCTAGAAAAGTTCAGAGAATTCCCCTAACAAAAGACAAAATAGGGAGCCCCCTAGTCTAGGGCGGCCCCCTTAAAATACACGGGCGGCCCCCTTAATTTTAAGGGGACGCCCATAGACTGACGCTCCTCCAGATTGTCCTATAAATACTAGACTTTTCCTCACTATTTTCTCACATTTTGAACAGCCCACACATCTCATTAAAATCCTTTGATCATCTAATCATAAAGCTTTGTTTCCAAGTGATCCAAGCTCAATTTCCTCAAGTGCAAGAGAAGAATACTTCCATCATCAAGTGAAGAAGTATTACACCTTTGTGTGTTGTTGCAATCTTATTGCATCCATATCATAACTTGTAAATCATTTGTAAATCTTGTAAAGTTGTGTAGTTGTAGATCTTGGTGATTGTTGTAAGTATAGTTAGATCTTTATGATCTTTCCTAGTAGTGTTAGTTAGGTGTTATTATAGTAGTGGCTTGGTGAAGTAGTGGTGTGAAGAAAACTAAGGTGTGAAGAAGTTGTGTAGTCGTGATCAAGTCGTGAAGTCAAGTTATGTAGTGAAGTTGTGAAGTTGTGGTAGATTGGTTCTAGTTAAGATTAGAACTCGACATCTAGCTTAGTGTCGGAAATCAAGATAAGCGAAAGTTGTGTAAGGTTTTATCCGCCATAAGGGAGCTTGTTGACATAGTGAAGAAAACTCTCGAGTTAGGTGCTCGAGGAGTGGAGTAGGGCAAAGAGGTGCTTCGTTACTGAACCACTATAAATCCTCGTGTTGTGGTTTGATTGTTCTTACTCTTATCTCTTGTCTTACATTATTTTTTTCATACTATCCTATTGATTGTTTAGATAAGTATATTGTTCATATTATGCAAGTGTTGAATTCACATAAAGTCGAATCTAGAATTTTTATAAACACTTTAAAACCTTAAACCAAAAAGTGGTAAACTATTCAACCCCCCTTCTAGTTTTTCACAATTGGTATCAAGAGCCACGTCAAACAAGATTTTTAAAATAAATTGTATTTTAAAATTGAATCGATCTATGGAATCAAAAAATATTTAGAAGAGCAATCTATGCAATGACCACCACTATTTGAAAGTTATGGATTTATTTATTGGAAAAATAGATTCGAAACTTATGTGAAGTCAAAAGATTTAGATATTTGGGCATGTTAAATTACGATGGTGTGATTATCCTCCTATTCAAAATAATCCCCGCGAAACTAAAATAGGTCTGAAGTTGTACCTTTTCATAAACAAAACGATGATCTTAAAAAAGAAACTTGCAAAAATAATGAAGCTAAATGGTAATTTGATAATGCTTTTGCCACGTAAAAAGAATCGAAAGAATTTTTATGTGTCAACCCGCAAAAGAAATTTGAGATACTTTACTAATCACTCATCAAGGTAAAATCAGTCAGCTATCAAAATAGATTTACTTGTTCAACAATATGAACATTTACCATTTCGGGATGAGGGATTCAATAGATAATGCATTTGCTAAATTTAACACTATTATTACTAGTCTAAAAGCACTTGATGAAGGTTTTTCTAGCAAGAATTGTGTTAGGAAATTTTCTTAGGGAATTATATCCCAATAATGGCTGCGCGAAAAGTTTACGGCGGATTGAAGAATCAAATAATCTAAAAAACCTTACCTCTTGACGAAACTATTTGGAAACTTGAATGTCTATGGAGAAGTAATTAAAGAAGATTTGGAAGATGGTCAAAAGGCAGAAAGAACAAAGTGATCTTTGGCTTAAAGGTGAAAAAGGAAGTAAGTGATGAAGATAGCTCAAGATCCGATATGAAGACGAAGAGTATGCAATGGCCGTTATAAGGAATTCAAGAAATTCATTCAAGAGCAAGGAAGATTTGTAAGAAAACCACGAGGCGATAAAAAACATTCCCAAGAAGTAGAAGTGTATGGTGGGGGGGGGGGGGTCTTATGGTAAAAATGAAGAAAATGTTTTAGGATGCAGTGATCCAACATCACCATGTGAGGAATGTTTAATGCCGCCACAAAGGAACAACGATCCAAAGAGCATTTATTTGGAGGGAACATTGGAGCGACAATGGAGAGTGAAGTGGGAAAAGACTAAAAGGACAAAACTTGTTCTTGTAGCTCAAGCGGTCCGATGAAATTTGCTTAGGGAATAAACTTGGAAACCCGAATTGAGTGATTAAAGATAGTGGGTGCTCAAAACACCAATGACCGTAATTAAAGTTGTTTTCTTCTTACAAAGCATACAACGGAGGAAACATAATTTTTGGCAACAAGAGAGGTTAAAATCATAGGACAAAGGTACCGATTGCTCAACGCTCCCTTAATAATTTGAAAATGTGAGCACGAAAATAACTTAACATATAAATTTGCTATAGTGTAGGTCAAATATGTGATAATAAATGGCAAAGTAATATTTACCTTACAAATAGACAAATATCAAAGATTGAAAAGTTATAGGTAAAGGAATTAGGAAAGGAGGAATATATGTAATGAAACTAGGAAATAACGGAAGACAAAAATATGCCTTGCAACATTAGACAAAAACTCCACACTATGGCATAGGAGATTAGGTCACGCTAATATGCAAACTTAATAGTTAAGAATTCTACCCCAAACTATAAATACGACCGGACATTTTAGTGATGCTTGCAAAATTGGAAGCAAGATCATGCAAGTCACAAGGCTAAAATTTAGTTTCAACAACTAGATGCTTGAAACTTACTTCCATGGATTTGTTTGGCCCTTCCCTCCATACGTAAGCTTATGGATGGAATCGTTATACTTAGTAATCGTAGATGGACTATTCTCGATTCACATGGACTAGACTCAGTTTAGACAAATAAAAACTGAAGCCTTCAAAAATCGAAATATTTAGCAAAAATGATCAAAACAAAATTATGATGTTTCCATTGTATCAATTAGACGGATCATGGTTGGGAATTGATAATGAGAGTACAATTCGAAAACTATTGAGATTTTAAATGGGATATTCTCACAATTTTCGCTCCTCATACTCCACAATTTAATAGGGTCTGTAGAAAGTAAAAACGCAATCTACAGGAAATGAGTAGTACCATGTTAAGAATGAACAATCCATTCCTCAAAAAATTTTGCTGTACATGCGGTCGATAAGTCAGACCTATATTAATTAATAGAGTTTCCATTAGACGTATTTTAGGCAAAACTCATTCGAGTTGTTAAGAGGTAGTGAAACCAAACTCTTAACTATTGTAGAGTATTCGGAAGTTAAATGCTTTATTCTTTAAATACAAAATATTACCTCACCAAAGTTAGACCAACAAAAGTAGTTAATTCCACGAGGGGTTTTTACCTAGGATATTCACAAATAGTAAAAGCCTATATAATAAATTTTTTTTTTTAAAAACTTAACAAACAAAAAAAAGAAAGTTGAGAGTCATTGAATGTAACTGTTGATGAAACTCCTCCCAACGCCTAAAAACATCACCATTAGAAGATGAACGAGTTAAAGTCGAAGAAGAAAGCTTATTGAGGTGAGTAAATCAAACCATAGGCAATATTCTTAAAGACATCTCATTAGAAAATAATCAATTTGTAAATATTACAAGAATCTAAAACTCATCCCCTAGAAAACGTTATTAGTAATCTAAATCAAAGAACTCTTAGGTGGCAAGCTCAAGACAAAATCAATTTCTTTTGCTTCATTTCAACAATAGAACCTAAAAATATAAATGAGGCATTAAAAGATGAAAACTGGGTAATGGTCATGCAAGAGGAACTAAACCAATTTAAAACAAATGATGTTTGGGAACTAGTCCTAAATCCCATGGATGTGACCTTTATAGGAACAAAATGGGTATATAGAAATAAACTCGATGAAAATGGCGTCGTAACTAGAAAGAAGCTAGGTTAGTCGCCCAAGGTTATAATCAACAAGAAGGAATTGATTATGACGAAACATATGCACCCGTAGCTAGACTAGAGTCCATAAGAATACTTTTAGCTTATGCTTGCGCACTAGACTTTAAGTTATACCAAATGGATGTGAAGAGTGCATTCCTTAACGGTTTTATCAATGAGGAGGTTTACGTGGCACAACCTCCGGGATTCATTGACTTCGCAAAACCTAATTATGTCTATAGACTTAAGAAAGCTCTTTATGGTCTAAAACAAGCCCCAAAAGCTTGGTACAATCAATTAAAAGCCTTTCTTATTAAACATAATTACTCCATGGGAATGGTAGATAACACACTCTTCACTAAAAAGAAAGACTCCAACCTCATTATTGTCCAAATATATGTTGATGACATTATATTCGGATCAACTTGTCAAGAAATGTGTGATGACTTTGCCAAGATCATGCATGATGAGTTTGAAATGAGTATGATGGGGGAACTAAATTTTTTCTTAGGATTACAAATAAAACAATTAGATGATGAAATATTTTTTAATCAATCAAAATATATTAAGGAAATGCTTAAGTCTTTGGGACTAGAAGACTCCAGCAATAAAAAACCTTATGTCTTACGGAAACAAAACTCACGTGTGACGAAGAAGGTGATTCTCCTTTATGTTTTTATAGTCCGTAGATAATACCAAATATAGAGGCATGATAGGTAGTTTATTATACTTAACGGCAAGTAGACCCGATATCATGTTTAGTGTTTGCCTTTGTGCACGCTTTCAAGAGGATCCCAAAACCTCTCACCTAGAAGCGGTTAAACGTATCTTCCGATACATTAAAGGCACTACGCATTTAGGATTATGGTATCCTAAGGGATCCGACATAGAAACAATAGTGTATGCGGATTCGGATCATGCAGGTGTTTATGTAGGATCGCAAGGCACTAGTGGTGTTTGCATGTTTTTGGGATTTTGTTTGCCTAACATCTTGGTTTTCGAAGAAGCAAACCGCTCTTGCCATCTCCACAACCGAAGCGGAATATGTAAGCGCCGGAAAGGCATGTCAACAAGCTCTATGGATGAAACAAGCTCTCATAGACTATGGCGTTAGGTTAGACGACATTCCAATAATGTGTGATAACAAAGGGGCTATAGACTTAAGTAAGAATCCCGTTCAACACTCATGAACAAAACACATTGAAATTCGTCATCACTTCCTTCGCGATAATGTTCAAATAGGGAATATATCTATGAAAAGGTTCTCATTGGAAGACAACATTAGCAGATATTTCTAACTAATAACACTTAAACTGTGAGCCATTTAATCACTTACGTCTAGGTTAGGAATGAAGGTACAAATTGATTAAGTTTTCGGCATATAAAGAAATGATATTCATCAAAAAATTTGTTTGCTAAACATCTCTGAGAAATATTTTTGCTCAACAGGTTGTGGCCCCTTAATTCATAAAGGGCGGCCCCCTTAATTTTAAGGGGACCACCCAGACTTTAAGGGGACCACCCATCTGACTGACTAAATTTTTTTTCTCTTTGTCTAGGTTTCTATTTTACACAAAAAACCACACGATTTGGGAAAAGTCCTTAGCAACTTTTACAAAGTTTTTTCTCATTAAAATGCATATCTATTATACATATACAAATAGTCCCAGTCTATTATTTTATAAAAAGTCCTTCTCACAGCTAGGCATAACTAAAATCAATTTTCATAATATTGTTGGATATTGCATTAATAATATACATTTTTTCACATAATGAATATTGTTTATCTTCTTGTGGTCTAAAAGTATATAATCTAATATTATTTTCTTTCATCAATTGATTGAGCACATAATGAATCAAGGAGTTACTTGATTATTTCTTGGGTTTTACATGTCTTAGTTTCTGTCGTAATTAATCGCTTACTACCACAGTTGTATCGTACTTAGGCACACACTAGTATTTGCATAAAAGTTAGGTTCACTTAACCTCCTTGACAAGAAAAATTCTTTGTGCATTATATTTAGTCACTATTTTATATGCTCTTCACTCTTTTGATCTTCAATTCATATATGATTATATGCTAAAATTATGTGAAATAGTTTTATCCTACAACTAGTCATATATGTAGAATGTTGAATGATTGCTTGCTATGTGCTAAAAAATCTTAATTGCCATAAAAGGATGAACTTGCTGCAAATTAACCACTAAAACAGAAACCCTCTCACAAAATTTTGAGAAAAGTCAATTTTTGGAAAATCTGGAAAATGGCAGTAGGCGGCCCCCTTAATTCATAAAGGGCGGCCTCCTTAATTTTAAGGGGACCGACCCCTAATTAAGGGGACCGGCCTAGTAGATCACGGGTAAAACAGTTTTTTCATCCCTTTTTGACCAAATACCCCTTAGACTTAGCTACTGTTTCCCTAAATTCATAAACATTTCTTGGATTTGATCCTTTAAATGTTCATTCTTCCTAATTTAAACATTTCCTCCACTATAAATACATCCTCAACCATCATCATCACAATCATCCTCACCAATGACATCTCCTAACAAACCCACATCCAAACCATCAAGGGTAGCCAAAATGAGTGTGAAACCCATTTAGAGGAAGAAACTAAACCCTTGTAACACATCCAATGAGCTCAATGTAAGTTCACCTACACCAATGCCAAAACCACTCACTCCTCATCATGAACCATCTCAAGAAAATAATCACCCCAATCAAGCATTACCAAACCCTTACATCAAAAACACTACCACATCACCACAAGGTGTCTCACATCCTCTATTTCCCATCTCACCCATCAATTCACATGTTACTCACACTCAAACTTCATCTCAAAGTGACAACCCTCCACTTCCCATCTCACCCATCAACTCATATGAAACTCACACTCAAGTTTCACCTCAAAGTGACAATCCTCCACTTCCCATCTCACCCATCAACTCACATGAAACTCACACTCAAGTTCCACCTCAAAGTGACAACCAAACTCAACACACATCACCTCCATCTCCAAGTAGAGAAAGCCTAGTTGATGACATTAATCAACTACAAGACCTATCAAACCTCTTAGCCATGCATCTCTCTCAACAACAAACCAACATTCCCTCATCACCTTACTCTCCAAACCTACTACACACTCTCAACATGAACCAAGTTGAAACCCATGTTGGGTATTGCCCTTGTTGCATCTTCACCCAAAAACAATTCCTTGCTTTAAGTGAGGATATCAATTGGATTGAATTCCTCCTCACTCGACCACATCCACCTCTTAGAGTTCAAAGAGACTACCCTTCCACAACCGCCTCCGCTCCAAACTCTCCATCAACAACCAACTAACTTCATAATATGCCTACAAATAATCGTCAAACCCTTTTGTGTCGCAAGCAAGTCAAAAATCCTTCTATGGCTATTTAGGATTTTCTTTTATGATGTATTAATATGCTTCTAAAGCATATTTGTTTTTCTATTTATGTATGCTTGTGTGTTGTTCACACACATTGTCCTAAATGAATGAAGCATATTTTGCTTTGATGTTTGCTTGCACTTGTCATATTTTTCCTTCCTTCTTGCTACATGTTAGAAATATTTGTATTGTTCTAACTCGTTTTTGTAGCCAAGAAACCATAGCTCGATTCCTTGGTGCCCTCGAACGAGGGGGAGCACACATCAAGGGGGAGCAATTATTCCGTCGATCTAACTAGCAATTCTCGACGATGTCTTTTTGATTCTACAAAAAGGGGGAGAAATGACATGAAACTCACTAAATACTTGTTTAAAAATAATTTTACATTTAATGAGTTTAAATTTTGTAATCATCAAAAAGGGGGAGATTGTTGACAAAATATAATGCCTAAAAACATTATTAATATTTTTCACGTCTTTACGTTTTGATAATCACAAAATATAAAAACGTTCAATGTAAAATTAAACGTAAACAAGTAATTAGTAGTAAATTTTCATTTCGATAATTATATCACTTAAAGGTATGAATAAATAAATGCTTAATGCATTTTATGATCAAAGAAGGAAAATTTTTATTCAAACCTACACTTTTTAATAACATGTTGTAAATTTTTTATTATAACATTACAAAAACATTTTCTACAATTTAAATGAAATGTTTTATTCAAAATAAATATTTTTGAAATTTAAAGTTTCCGGACCATGGAATACGGCTAGAAAGTTCCAGGAAAAATTCTCCCTACACAAAAGGCAAAATATGGAGCGGCCCAGTCTTGGGCGCCCCCTTATTTTAAGGGGACCGCTCATAGGACTGACCAATCCTCAAGTTTTGTCATATAAATACTGGGATATCTCCCCACTTGTTCTCCACCTTTTGCACTCATTCTTTTCTGTTCTAATATAGCTCACACATCTCATTAAATTCCTTTGATCATCTATTCATAAAGTTTTGTTTCAATGTGATCTAAGCTTAATTTCCTCAAGTGCTTAAGAGAAGTTTACTTCCATCATCAAGTTAAGATTATTACACCTTTGCGTGTTGTTGCTATTTTTAATACATCTCTTGTTATAAAACTTGTTTAAATCATTTATTAATCTTGTAAAGTATATTTTCTTATTGTGCAAGTCGTTTTAAATTCACACAAGTCGTATCTAGAATTTTTATAATCACTTTAAAACTTTAATTTAAAAAAGCAGTAAACTATTCAACCCCCCCTTCTAGTTTTCCACATATTACTATGTCACACATCCTTCATCGGTTGTTGATTATGAAGATGAATATCAAGGGGAGTTACAAGGGGATTCTCAAGAAGACAGGCTTACAACTGACATGATGTTATTAGCTCGGCAAGTCCTCAGAAGTTCTTCACACCCACATTAATAATGTCTTTGTACTTCATCTAACACAAGTATAGAGCCGAGATTCAGGATGGTCGAGTTGATATACAAACCAAGAATGCAGGTTATGGTGGAAACGGTAATAAAAATGCAGGGAGACAGAACAAGAATCAAGCATTCAATGCAGGAATTAAGAATGATGAAATAAATCATATCGTTTAGCGTGTTCCACGAATTGAGTCAACTCCGAGAAAGGCAAATGTTCAATGTTATAACTGCAATGAAAAAGGACACTATGCCCGTGATTGTCAGAAACCAAGAGTTCATGATGCAAAGTACTTCAGAGAACAAATGTTGTTAGCTATGAAAGATGAAGCCAGAAGTAACCTCGACAATAAAGAAAATGACTTCATGCTTAACACTTCGTATGGAGAAGACACAATGGAAGAGTTAACTGCTGCAGTTATGTTGATGGCTAGAATTCAACCAGCTGACGGTAATGCTGAGAATGTGCCATCATATTATGCAAAGGCTATCAGTGAGGTAAATGCTTCATCCAAGGTTCATGAACAAGTGAGTCATATGAAACGTAAAACTATTATTCAAACATTTGATGATGATCAAATTGATTCTAATATCATATTTGATGATCCTTATGTGGAAAATAATGGTGGCACATCTGACCATGATTCAAATGCTCATGATGAATAACATGAAATTCAAATGCTAGCATATAATGTTAAATAAGAAGCTGAAAATAAAAACGATTCAACAATGAGCTTAAAAGCAAAAAATGTTGCTATAAAAGGAGCTTGAGACGTGTAAGGATTGGGTCAAAATGTTTGAGTCAAAAACAATTCAATGTTTAAAATATAAAGAAACATGTAAAGAGTTAGAATGTGAATTACGGGATGATAAGAACACCATTGAGAGAATTTTGAAAGAAAAAGATAAAATTCAAAGTGATTTTTTCAAAATTGAAAATGAAAAGATAATAATTCAACATGAAACTCAGTTAGCTAAAAAGGCTTTTAAAGAACGAGAAAATTGGTATCTTGAAGATATTGTTGATCTCGAAGAGAAACTGAGTTCTCATGATTGAATTGTTTATAAAATGGGTCAATCGATTCAAACAATTCACATGCTTGGAAAGAAAACAAATAAAGTTTATGACCTTTTTCTTAAAGCTAAGTTGGGTTACAAGAATCCCGAACATCTCAAGAAGGCCATTGCAGCACAACCAAAAATGTATGATGGTGAAAAGCTTCATAGTGCTACATTAACAATTGATTCATCTGATTCAGAGGAAACTTTAGAGGATTAACCTATATTTCTCCTTCCCCCCCCCTTCCCCCCCCCCCCCATCCTCGAAGAAAGTCGATTGAAAATGAGAAACAAAATTGTTCAAATTAAATATGGAAAATTAAATTCGTTTTATGAAACATTTGTTCTCAACAAGAATTTTATGTTGAACAAACATATTTTTTAATTCCTTCTACTTCTAATAATGGTTCTGAGTCAAAAGAAGTCGCATCGGATTTACCAACTCCAAAAATGCCAAAAGAGAGTAAATTGTTAAAAATGTTTGACACAATAGGTGTAGCAAATAATGGTTTACGAACAAGGATTGATAAAACTCTTTTAGAAGACCGATAACGAAGATGGATGTCTGACAGTCAAAATTCATTATGAGAGTTTTATAAAACCGATGTAATTTCGATGTCTGCTTCTTTATCAAATAATTTGAAAGAACTTAAAGAAGAACTCGTTGAAGAAGTACAGGAAATGTTAAATATTTTTGAATCAATGGGAACATGTAGTAGTGTGTGGTGACGGAAATCCTCAAAATAAATATATTCTTCAAAAAAGAGATGGATTGACGTTTGGAAGAATCTCTTGACAAGCGAAATTCAAAATTGTGTGTTGATTTCTGTTGAAAAACAGAAAAATAAGTTGTTAAAAGCTAAATTTGAGAAAAGTTCAAGTGACTCCAAAGATATCAAAGCCAATTTACTCAAGCGTATTCTATATTTCTTGGAAAATGATTTTAAGCGTTCACAAGCTCAAAAGAATTGATTTGAACTTAAATTTACGATCATCAAAAAAGAGGAAAATGGCCTTATGATGACATCTCTTGGAAGTCAAAATTGTCAATAATAAATGATGAGAACGTGTTACTAAAACTCAAGTGGATTCTGTTGTTAAAGAAAGAGAAAATATCAAACTTGAATATCAAAAGCTTTTCAATTCAATAAAAGCAACACGGACTCAACATCAAAAAGAGCTTGATGAGTTGATTGAACATGTTAATCAAAATACATATGCTTATGTTGATGTGCGTGCTCAAAATCAAGATCTTTTGATAACAATATCTGAACTCAAGAATAAGCTTAAAACAATTGACAAGGGAAAGAATGTAAACACTAAGTTTGAAAAATCTAAGACCTCGGGAACACTTCTTTGTGTAACACCATTGCCTAAATACATAGCAGTTAAGGCTAAGAAAGTGTCAATTACTAAGGTCAATCCAGATAGGTCAAAACCAGTCACTTCACATTCTATAACCAAAAACGAGCAAAGTCAAAAGCACAATGAGAATGTACTTGCAAGAGGAATGTATAGAATCACAAAAACAGAGACACAGACTATGGATTCTAAAACTAACATAAATGTTTGTAATTTCACAGGTGTAGAAAGTCCTAATAGTGTAAGAAGACCAAAGTCTAAGGACACCAAATCGAAAAGTAGGGTCTTGAAGAAAAATAATGATAAGAGACCATCTGCACATGTTTGGAAGATGTCAAGTAGTGTTAGTATAGATTCTAATAAGCATGAAATAATGAATTCAAATGTATGTCAATCAAACGCAAGTGTATTAAGTACCAAGACTGTAAAAGCTGTTATTGACTGTTCGAATATTGTTTGTGTTTCTTGTGGAAAAGATATGTTTTTACTTTCTCATGAAAAATGCATTGCTCGTTATGCTTTGTCTAGGAATTATAGTGTAAAAAGAGCCTTATTCACTACCCTCATAGCAGCGAAATCTAAGACTTTCAGAGCTACTTATGTAGTTGCAAAATCTAGATTAAGCGTTGCTAAAACCTCAACAGTAACAAATAAGGTCTCTAGTGTGTTACCACTTGTTAGCCTCAAAATATTGAGCCGAACAGGAAGTTCGTTCATTACGTGTACGAGTCTCGGTCATTTAATTAGTTAACGTTGTAATAGGAATGTATCGGGAATCGGGCTCGATAGTTAATCTAATCTTGTATATGTTTCGGGTTTAATCCCAAGCAAAACGAGAGCACGGTCCTAGTTAAATATTCCCGCGGTCACATTAAAATGTGTAGGGTTTATATAGATATTTTTCAACTTAGAAAAGAATTATTTCTCTTCTCATTTTTCTAAATAATAATTTTCTTCTTTCTCTCTTCTTCTCTCTCTTCTTTCATCTCTCTAAATCATCATCACTTTCTTTATCGCTTTTTTAGTTCGATTCATTGTTGTGTTATATGATGGTACAGTGTGAATCTGGGATCCTACAATTGGCTCAGAGCTACGTGTGGATTGTGGTTGATTCTTGTGGTTCAAACAAGATCAAATTCGTGTGTCAATTGAACTCAATAAAACAAAAATCAAACCCGGATTTTTTTGCTTTAGATGTGTGAATTTTATGTTATTAAGCAAGATCTAGGCATAAGTAACTAATTTTTTTTCTGTTTCGCTAAGTTTTTCGTGCAAGAGAAATCAAGTTAAAAAGGTCAAAACAGGGTGATTTAGGCGATTTTTGGTGGAAAAAGTCGTATATTTCGTCGTTGCGTTTTGACTCTCTGGCAAAGTTCTTGGTTGCGTTTTGATCATTGGTTGCGTTTTGATCATTGGTTGCGTTTTGATCATTGGCTGCGTTTTGACATTGGTTGCGTTTTGATCATAAGTTGCGTTTTGATAATAGGTTGCGTTTTGATCTTGGTTGCGTTTTGAAGACCTATATTGCGTTTTGACTAGGAGAAACTCTGCCTAAATCAAGACTTCATTACGTTTTGACCAAATCTCAAGATTGTGCTTGGATTAATTGGTCATTGCATTTGATTTCAAAAGTCTCTGGGTTTTTGGTGTCATTGCGTTTTGTGGCATTGCGTTTTTGGTGTCATTGCGTTTTGGTGTCATTGCATTTTGGTGTCACTGCGTTTTGGAATCACTGCGTTTTGGTGTCACTGCTTTTGGTTAAAGATAGCACTGCGTTTTGTCTAGAAAAAATCTTGCTTGTGTGGAAGAATAAGGTTTTTCAGTTAAACAGCCATAACTTTTGATCCGTATAGTCCGTTTTCAAGCCCGTGACCTCTCAAATCGAAGAGAAAAACGAGAAGGAAGCGCTAATAGGCACCTTTTAGCTGGTTTACGGATTTTTTTGAGGCCCAAAACTCTTTTTCTATGAGTTATTGACATTTTTCAGTTTTTTGGAATTTGTGTTAGACTTGATTTTGTTCTAGCTTACGGCCCATCTGTATTTTTAGGCCCATTTCAGATTGGTGAGCATATTTAAACAATCAGCTGTAACCATGTAGCAGACAATATCTGTTTTTGTACATTTAACATTCAATTTGGCCTCTTAATTCCGAAGCAAATCATTCACGGTTTTCTATTGATTTTGTAAAATCCTGTTAATTCATTTATCAGTTTTAATCATAGACGTGTAAAATCCCGTGAACGTGAATTGCTTACACAACCACAACTTCAATCACATCATATCCACTTAAGATCCAACAAAATTTTCACACTTCATAATTCACGTTAAAAATCGATAATTCACGTTAAAATGGAAACAAAGAATACTTCATCTTCGGGTTCAGATTTAGAGGAACCAGAGATACAGAAACTGCAGATGCAAGCAAAGAATTTAAAAGAAAACTCCTTGAACAAATTGAATGCACTCAAGACAACAATTCAACATCTCTCGAGCTCCAACCACTCAATGTACTACGAGTTTAGAGAAGCTTTTCACCGACTCTTTGATGCGAATGAAGGACTTTTCAGGTCTGTGCTATCTCGAAACATGCAGAATTTGGAAATGCAATTCAGCAATGAAACACTTCACGAGAAGGATTCCAATTCTGAATTACGTGCGAGCAAAGGGCAGTTTGAACATTTCATACATTCAAAGATGTTCGAGCTTTCCAAGTAAAATACAAATGCTTAGGAAATATTACAATATTTCAATGCATACACTACCATGGAAGCTCAAACCTTCAAGGAAACAATAATTCAAAACATGGACTCCATTGCACAATGTGTGGTTGAAAGAGCAAGTCATGAGCAAGAGCTTAAGATGACGTTGAAAAGGTTGAATGAAAGTCAGGTACATAATCAAGAGTGCACGGTTCAAAAGGTTCAATCATCGGTTACAAGTTCAGGAGATGAAACAAGCAGTGGGATTGTATCAGAAGAAGAGATTGATAAGAAGGAATTGGAAGCACATTACGGTTTCTTGGCAAAAATTCAGGAAGTCTTGCTTGCAGAATCAAGTTCTACTGATACGCCATTGGAACATGTACAAAACAATGATGAAAATAATGTGTTTGCCAATGAAAGACAACATTATGAGAAAAATTATGCAGAATGTACTGATGAGCGTGTCGCGCTTGCTAATTTAATTACAAATTTAACTCTTGATACTGAGGAAAACAAAACGATTTTAAAGCAATTAAAGAAAGCAAACACATCATTGACTCAAGAACTGAAAGAGTGCAGAACTAACCTTGATGAGACTGGTAGGGCTCTGGGGGAGGCTACTAGTTGTCGGGATAGTTGTCTGATTGCACTTCAGAACAAACAGAATGAGTTTGAGAAGTACAAAGCCTTTAATGACCGGACGATTGATTATGACATTCTTCAAACAAAGTTAAATGAAACTCTAGGACTATTAGCTCGTAAAGACATTGACATAAAAGAAGGTTTAAAAACTAAAGCCTATGAAATTTCAGTTGTCAATCAGAAACACGATGAGTTAGTCAAAAAGAGTCTTTTAACTAAGTCACAATTTGAAGGTCAACTCAAAGAGAAAAGTAAGGTCATTTCGGATTTAAAGGTTAAGGAAGGAAGAGATATTGACAAAATGATTGAAATGGACAAACAAATTAAGTTTTTGAATGAAATTGTTTATACTCGTAATCAGTCAATTCAAACCATTCATATGTTAGCACCCAAATGCTCGACATATAATGGTAGACCAACCTTTGCTAAAGAAGTTAGGAAAACAATGTGGAGAAAACCGTTTGTTAGAACAAAACCAAACATTGCTAAAAATGTTGCCTTTCTACCCGTTTCGAAATCCATTAGTAAAAGTAGACAAGTTTTTAATGACATGACATTTAACATCAATCATTTTAGAACGATTTGTGAACAAGCTTGGTCTAATCATACTAGTAGTTATTTTCGGGTGCCAACTGCTCAAGATATGGAAGTTTTGATAAAAACCTTATTAATGCCTCTTTCCATAAAATCACAAAATGATAGTTTTCGTTTTGAACATGAACTTAAAACGGAAATGCATGAAGATTATGAGTACGTTAAATCCCTTGAAAAAGAGGTTGACGAACTTGAATCTGAAAAGGCTGATTTTTCAAACATATATGATCTACTTCTCGAAGAGTGTGTGTCTAAAGATGTTACATGTTCATATTTGCATTCTCTGTCTGATTTAAATGCTTATGCTGAATTACAATGCATGTATCTTCATAAAGTCAAAGAATGTGAATGTCTTGCACAAAAGCTTTTGAAACAAACTGAATCTGTTAACAAAGAAGTTCATAATAAGCTTTTAAAGAGTTTTGCTAAATGGTATGTGCTTAAATACACATACCTTTTTCCATTAAAAACGGACTTAAATGACCAAAAACAGACAGAAACTGCC
>BQNB010003458.1:89350-114824 GCA_026074375.1 Tanacetum coccineum | reverse complement strand
TTAGATATTTTCTAAAATATCTAAATATATATATAGATATTTTCATATGAAAATATCTAGTTTTTCATTTTCTAAAAATCTAATTTCTTATTTCTCTCTCAACTCTCTCTCTACTCTCTCTCTCTATTTCGTCTCTCTCTCATCTCTTTTCTTATTTTCGTGGTTCGGGTTATGAAGTGGAAGTATTAAACGGGGTTCTACAGTTCATAACCCCACGTTTTACATGATTTGTTTTATAAGTTTTGGGGTGAGAACATGCTTGTTTATAAATACATTTACTTGGCTTATTACAAATTGATTTATGCACTTCTTTACTTGTCATGCGATGAGATACAATACTTGGTTTACTTTTTGGACGTAATCACATACTTGACTTTTACTCGAATAATTACGGATTAGCTTAGGTTTCATGAACTGTAAATCACTTGGAGGGTGAGTGTGAATGTTATAAAATAGATCTATTAGGGATTGACAACCCCCGTTCAGGTGATTAGCTCTCACTAGTTCGAGATCGAACTAACGAATGTTATACCATGTCGGATATGAATGGATTGGTGTCTACACGACGCCAACACTGAATACTAATGAATTTTTTACGTCTTGAAAAAATGGCAACTAAAGTCTACGTCGCAGTTCCATGAACTTAGAGTAATCGTAATCATTTCTCTTACATACTTGAAACTAATTGGGATATTATGCTCATTATAATATCTACTTGAAATATTTTTAATATTGTGCTCCAATTAAAGATACCCTTGAAACCATTTTTAGGATTTTATATAAGGAAACCTATATATGTAGGGTTTACGTTGCAAGTCTTGTATGGGGCGAAACATGTAACATAGTAAACCTATATATATAATTGTTGGATTTACATTCTTACTTACAAAAACCTATAACTCGACCAACTTGTTACCCTTTTAAGCATGTTTTTCACAGTGAAATAGAACTTGGCCTATTTGAGGAAAATTGGAGTCCAAACTTTGTCAAGAAATACTTTTAAAACGACACTTAGGGTCGTTCTCTCATGACTTGGCACTGGTATTATGAAGTAACGCTCCCGGAACACATTCCGCTGCGACCCAATTTTTGGGTGTTACAGATTGGTATCAAGAGCCAAGGTTATAGAGAACTAGTGCATATTTTACCCTAGACTATAGCCACTTTCACAAACAATGCATACATCAAACATTTCAAAGTACACAGATTTTTCTCTATGGATAGATGAAACACTAGAGGCCTTGTCAAGGTATGGTGGGATGCCCCATACCTCAGGACCATACATGATATTCATACAACATGATAACAATGTGAAGTTAGATGAAAGTAAAAGTTCGAGTATGTCCATAGTCGAGTAAATTTTATTAACCTAGACGAGTACGTGTAACACTTCAGACTGCAACTCAAGACAGTTCTTGTTTGATGAGTTGCAAATGTGCCATGACAAATTTTTAATCCAAATCGAGGTACTTGATAAATTCCTCGAGAATGGTTAGGAACTCAGAGAGGGCCATTATGTGAAACAATACGCGTAAATACAGTGGTAAGACGACTATAAGAATATTTGTCTGATAGTACAGACACACTATATGATTACATGCGAACGTGACTTAAGTATAAATATATATATAGTGAATAAATATCTAATAAACTTAACCATACCTTGAGTATTCTACATTATATATATAGGGTATTATATAAATACTAGGCATTCCTTAGGCAAGTAGTAACCATAAGCCTCAAAGTATTCTAAATAGATAACTTAAACATTAAGTATAACAAATATGATATCTAAATCATCAACATTTATGACATGACGCACATTCATATTGACCATACATCACTTCACAACACTCTATTTTGGAGCAATGACTTTTGAAATAAAACTAAAATTTCATTTTTATGATTTTGAAAGGAAATGGCACCAAAAAGAGTCCACAAGGTCAACACAGTTACAGAAAAATCCTACCACCACCACTGACACCAATGCCCAAACTTCAGGCAATGATTGACCAAGTTTTACTGCTGCACTACATCACTGATGCAACATGAAGGGCGATGCAGCCATACTCGGGAACAGGTGCAAAGGACCGAACGCGTCTACTCGAGAATGGCGACTTACCAAGACTTCATGAAGAGCAACCTCTGTATTTTCAAAGGCACTGGGGAGTGGTCGAACTAACCCAATGTTTGAAAGGCTGGAGACTGTATTCCGCTAAGCAACTGCCTCTGGTGGAAAATCAGATCAAGTTCTTTACTTGTACTCTTTTGGCAGAGCTCTGACGTGTGGAATTCCCACCGGTAGAATTGTTGGTCATTGATGTTTGCTATGCAAATGACCTTGGATAAGCTGAGAAAGAAAATGACGGACAAGTCTGTCCGAGGGAACGATATAAAAAGCTCGAGCTGAGTGTGGAATTTGAAAGTAAAAGGTACCGATGTGACAGGGTACAACCAACGTTTCCAGGAACTAGCACTACTGTGTGTTAGAATGTTTCCTGAGGAGTCTGACAAGGTTGAAAGGTATGTCGGTGGTTTGCCCGATATGATTCATGGAAGTGTTTGCGACAAAACAAAACCATGCAAGTAGCTACTGAAATGGAAACAGGAGTTGATGGATAAGAAAAATAGCACTTTGCTGAACGTCAAGCTGAAGAACAAAGAGAAACATGACAACTACCACCAAGCCAACAACAACTTCCCAAGAGGCAGAATGTGGTCCAAGCTTACGCCGCAGGACTGGGAAAGAAAGATGTAAGCTAGAACTCTACCGCTGTGCAACAAGTGCAATTTTTCACCACAATGCCATGCACTGTAAAAAGGCAAACTGCAAGAGGTCGTCATTTGACCCGAGACTGTTGGAGTTCTGCTGCTACTAACAATCAAAGAACCCTCACTTGTTATGAATGTGGAAATCAAGGGCACTACAAGAGTGATTGCCCGAAATTAAAGAACCAAAACCATGGAAACCAAGCTGAAGGGACTGGAACACTAAAAATGGCGCTTGCCTTAGGAGAGGAAAACCGATCAAGACCCTAACAACATTGAAGATGAGATCGAAGCTTAAAAGAGAAAGTTGTCTCACTTTGCCTAATAAATCCTAAGTTGGAACTATCCTAGACTTTACCTCCTAGAGTCGCTCGTGTATGCTTTAAATTCCCGTTGTACGAACAATTGTCAAATTACCTATAAATCAATATGTTATGAATTAAATCATCACCTTACGTTAACTTCCAACTTTGGGCAAGTCAAATTATAACACAAATTTGACGAAAATAAGCATCGCCTAGTTAGCGCCACAAAAAAACATATCCCTTGATCAACTATGTATAAATCCATGAAGGACCATGCATGCTGAGAGTATCCCCTTAAAACTGCTCGTCGAGAAAACAATTTTCTATTTAAAATCAAATTTTTGTGTACGATTCATAAAACAAAATCTAATCACTAGGAACCAAACTATTAACCTGATAAATAAGTAAACTCTACACTATCTTAACAATGAAGTACGACATCAAATCCTAAGGCCAAGAAGCCGAACACATCACTAGACTCCAAGGACAATCACTATTAAATCTTCCTCGCTAAAAGAGTTACTCCGTGTGAGAACGTAAGCTATAGAATTTCAATTTGTCCACCGAGTATAATGCTTAAGGTATTCACCCTTTAGAAAGGAGAAAACGCTTTGGCAAATCGGGGAAGCTAAACCCAGGTATGTTAGACCCATCCAAGTTGATAGAAAAGGTGGATCCGTTCTTACAAAGCTTGATTTCCTCAAGAGCTTGAGGCAAGGTTCACAAAAAGTTTTCACGTTCCAACTTGAAGAATCTACGCCGACGAACCTTACCGTCTGTTTGGATGACTTCATCTTGATGACAAGCTTATTTTGTTGAGGAACCATTAGAAATAGTGGGCCGTGAAGTTAAACGGTTGAAGCGAAGTCGGATCCCAATAGTCCAAAGTTCGATGGAACTCCAAGAGAGGTCCTGAGTTCACGTGGGAACGTGAAGACCAATTCAAGAAGAAATATCCACACCTCTTCACCAAGACCGCATCGTCGTCAAGTGCTGCATCATGAGCCTTGAGGACAAGGCTCGTTTAACGGGGGAAGTCTATAACACCCTGTGTTTTCAAGTCATTGACGACGTCGATAAATCCACAATGTACCTTTTGTATTGTACGTATTTGCTTTAAATCAAAAGTTAAGCTAAATCGCGTAAGCTAAAAATTAGCGTTCAATGTAAACGGGCATCAAACAATTAAATGTTTACATCAAGCAAGGGTTATATAATTATTTTGAGAATAATTATTAACTTGTTCATTTTATTTTTATCGGATACGTAAAGTGTATACGTTTCGCGATAAATTGCGTTTAGGCACTCCCGGAACCACAAAAACTTTTCTACGCTTCAACAAATACCCACTTTTATACCCAATACATAAAATTTTACTCAAATATATCATATATATCTCTTATATGCCGAAAATCTTGCAATGTACACAAAGATTTACCAAAATTCTTCTTTAGGACAAATGTACATCCATACTTCATTAAATAACACCATGCATCTTAAAGCACACCGATACTTGTCTCACTTTGACACATGCGACCATACCTAAGACCAATGACCCATCACTTGAACCTTACCTTGTCTCTTTGACCATGTCTTGCACCATACATGCATGTATACATAAGAAAGATAACTCATTCATGCATTTACACTTAGTGAAAAACAAACAAAACCTCTCTTTTGGCTCATATAAGCTCACGGCAAGAACCAAGCCACAACACAAATCCATATCAATTTTTATACAACCCATTCACTTCTATACACATCTATCCTAAGACATTCTAAGGTGTTTTCATCCATTGAATCACCATTTACAAGTATTTATCAAGAAAAGGAAGCTAGTGTTTTTGTTAAGAAAATAAGGGTTTTCTTATTTCACGCTTGATTTTAAGGCTAAACACGGGTTTAGCATTTGTTTCTCATCATCATCATACCTCATAAGGTCTATTTGAACTTTTTATGTTCTTATAATTTTAATTTTACGCATATGATTATTCTATTTAGCTTAAATCACCATTTAGGATTTTATCATGAAAAAGAGATTTCTACATGAAATGATCACATGGATTACTTTATATATGCTGTGTTATTACATATATCATGTTAATAAAGAATGATAAAATATTGTATCAGTTGTTTGATAAAAACATTGATTATGAGTTAATAGGGTTTTACATATTTCATAATATGTTTTAAGTTAAAGAAATACATAAGACAAGTTAAGGATAATTATGGACTTATATTAAGGTTATAAGATCATTAAAATAAGGTTATATCATGATAAGAAAATATGTACACTTATGGTTATTATGTAAAAAGTATAAAGTGGTAAAACATAAAAGCAAGGTCAAAAATGAACTTATGAATGTTAGTTAAACATTCTGTCCCAAAGTGTCTTAAAAATATATCCATTTTATATTTTTATAAGAAAATACATTCACGACGATTCGAAAAAGTAAGAAACTGTAAAACGGAATAGATAACTAAAAAGTAACGTTAAAAACGAGTTATACGTTAGTAAACGAAGCCGTAAATAAATTTATAAAAACATTTTTATAAAAAATTATAACAGCAAGTGGTTGAATATTTTAACAAATAACTACAAATTTTTAGGATTCCAAAAATGATAAGAATCGAAATTTTTCATTAATAACGAACAGTTATGAATTTCCGCGAGTTTACGACAATTAAATACTTTATAAAACTATTTTTATAAAAGTTTACTAATAATGACAGAAATATATATTTTTTTAAACTCATAAATAATATATGAACCTTTCAAAAACGAGAACGTCCTTGAAAGAATCGTTAAAAACGAGCTATACCGAATAAAATACGATCATTTACGGGTTTTGCCACACGAATATATTTTAGAAAACTCACGCAGATGTGAACATTAAAAGTTACTGTCCCCAGAGGTGTCAAAATATCAAAAATGTCAAATTATCGAATAAATCGTCCAAATAACGAAAAATATGGGCAATGAGAAACTCTAGAAACGCTTAAACGCAAAAGTTACGCCAGTTTTAATAAAATGGTAATTATAAACGTTTTAACATATAAACACAATTTATTCCAAAACCATTAGTTGTGATTGATCTAAATAGACATGTTATGTAGTTATCAAAAGTACTATATTACTAGGGAGTTTCATAATGAGGCCTCTTCGGATGGCGTTTCGACGAGTTGTTGGATTTACGATTTAAAGTGTCCTAACTCCTCGAACGTCATGTCATGACCTCTTAAATTATGATAGCCCGAACGATAGTACGATGTAACAACTATAAGATTATATTCAAGTACTCGTACTTATACGACCTATGACAATTTAGGTTGCATTCGATCTTTACGTGAAGCTTTATCAGCGAATTTGGATAATCTGACACAAGGTGATTTCAATAGCCCACGTTTAACATGATTGTTTAGAAGTTTTGGGTGAGAACATGCTTGTTTACAAATGCATTTACTTGTAGATTACAAATTGAATTATCGCACTTCTATTACTTGTCTTGCGATGAGATACAATACTTGGTTGTACTTTTTGGATGTAAACACAAACATGACTTTTAAGAATAATTACGGATAGCTTAGGTTTCATGAACTGTAAATCACTGAGGGTGAGCGTCAGAATTTTATAAAATATTCTATTGGGGATTGACCAACCCCGTCGGGTGATAAGCTCTCACTAGTTCGAGATCCGAACTAAACTAACGATATATCATGTCGTATTACTACTGATTGTAACTACAGGGCCAACACTGGAATACTAAATGAATTCTACGTGCCTTGAATAGTGGCATACTTATAATCAACGTCGCAGTTCCATGAACTTAGAGTAATCGTAATCATTTATCTTATATACTGAAACTAATTGGGGATATTTATGCGCATTACAATAATACAACATGAAATATTCTTAATATTGTGCTCATTACTATACACCCTGAAACCTTTTTAGGATTTTATATAAGGTAACCTATATATGTAACGGGTTTATGAGATTCAAGTCCAATGTAATGGGCGAAACTTGTAACATAGTAAACCTATAATAATAGTGTTGGGATTTACATTCATACTTTACAAAAACCTATGAACCCACCTACTTATGTTGACCCTTTAATCATGTGTTTTCTCAGGTGAAATAGAAACGCTTGGCCTATTTGAGGAAATGGAGTCCCAAACTTTTCAAGAATACTTTTCAAACACACTAAGGTCGTTCTCTCATGACTTGGTTCAATGGTATATGAAGTAACGCTCCCGGAAACACATTCCGCTGCGCACCCCAATTTGGGGTGTTACTACCCAAGAATAGGTCAATCATCCATACACGATACAACAAAACACCTTATGAGCTGTTACGCGACAAAAACCAAATATTGTAAATTTTTCATTAGTTTTGGTTCATTGTGTTATCCAATGAATGATCGAGCTGACTTGAAAAATGAACAAAGCAGATGTTGGTGTGTTTAGATTGTTTTCGGAAACATCAACAGCTTTCGAAAAAATAACCGTCGAACAAAATGATAATGGAACTATTCACGTCAAGTTTGACAGCTCACAACTATACTTCTGAACAAGATTGTTTTAGAACCCGAACTTCAACTATTCAACAATCATAATTCATCAGCAGAACAAATGCATACTCCATCCAAAGAAGATTTGGATAAATTTGTTACGGTCCTAAGTTATGACGAATAATAAGAACAAAAAGTCTTCTAAATACACCCATCAATTCCGCTGCACAACCGACTCAATTTCATGAAGACTCACCTTCCATATCTTCAATCATTGTTGACACGCATGAGGCTCCTCCTTTGTCACACAACTACGAACAAAACTCCCAATATCTTGCCTTAGGCTGATGAATTAAATCAGAAGACACTGCGATTTAATGGTAATGCACAGTGTTGTCCATATAATCCTCACAAGTCATGATGAAATTGAGTCATCCCACACCTATTTACACGAAAAAAAAAAAGGCAAAATTTCCACCAATACAACCCTCAACTCACATCTGGATAAAAGCATCATCCTCTAACCAAGTTATTCGTGACCCCATCCAAACCTTTAGACTCCCACCTGTTACACACATATTCTGAGGTATTGCAAGTAGGACTTTAACCGTACAGTAACAATTGAACCAAAGAATATCAAAGAAGCAATGGAGACACAGTTGGATTGAGTCTAACAAATGAAGTGAATCAATCTGAGAGACTTCAAGTTTGGAACATCGTTCACGACCAGAAGAAAGACTTATTGCTCACAAATGGCTTGGAAGAATAAGTGTGATCTGAAATGATTGTATTTCGACCAAAACACGTCTTGTGGCTAAAGGCTATAAGCAGGAAAGGTATTGATTTTGAAGAGTCATTTGCTCCTGTTGCTCGCCTTGAGGCTGTTCAATGTTTATTGCTTATGCTGCACATAAGAATAACTTTAACTTCAAAGGATGTCAAAACGACTGTTCTCAATAGTCCTCAGAAAGAAAAGTCTATGTCGCCAACCTGAAGGATTTTGATGATCCATAATTCCAGATCCACTACAGTTGAAAAAAGCTCTATACGGTCCATAGCAACACCTCGTGCATGTATGACAAATTGCTACGTTTTCTAATGAACATGGGTTCGCTAAAGAATTAATAACTGAATCTGTTCACACGACGTCACGGGGAGACTTATTACTTGTCAAGTATATGTTGACGACATTATTTTTGGTTCAACAAATCCAGATTTTTCAAAACGTTTTGCAAATTTAATGAAAAATAATTTTGAAATGTCAATGATGGGTGAACTAAAGTTCTTTCTTGGACTTCAAGTTCATCAATCTCCCCGTGGCATATTCATAAGTCAGTCACAATATGCAATAGAGTTGCTAAAGAAACATGGTCTAGATGAATGTGTTTCCATGAGTACACCTATGGCAACTGAGAGGCTGGATGCTGATTTACAAGGCACTCCTACTGATCAAACGACTTATCGTCGTATGATAGGAGGGCTTATGTACCTAACAGCCAGTCGACCAGACATTGCTTTTGCTACTTTTGTATGTGCTCGATATCAAGCACGTCCTACGGTCAAACACCTCAAAGAGGTTAAACGGATCTTTCGGTACCTGAGACAGTCCTATAACATGGGCCTATGGTATCCGAAGGATTCCGGATTTGAACTAATTGCCTATTCAGATGCGGACCATGCAGGATGTAAAGATGATTGTAAGAGTACATCAGGAGGATTGCAATTTCTAGGTGGAAAGCTCGTGAGTTGGAGTTCAAAGAAACAAGATTGTACTGCGATGTCAACTGCTGAAGCTGAATATGTTTCCTTGTCTGCATGTTGTGCACAAGTTATTTGGATGCGTACTCAACTGCTTGACTATGGATATAAGTACAATCGGATTCCGATGTACTGTGACTCCAAGAGTGCCATTGCTATTTCATGCAATCCGGTCCAACATTCTAAGACGAAGCACATTGACATCCGGTATCATTTTATTAAAGAACATGTTGAGAAGGGTACTGTGGAAATTTACTTTGTCGGGACAGAATACCAACTTGCGGATCTATTTACTAAGGCGCTTCCAAAAGAACGCTTTGAGTATTTAGTTCATCGAATTGGTATGAGATGTATGACTCCAACACAGTTGGAAAGCCTGACAAATACATAAAAAACATGTAAATAAATTTTTTCAAAAACAAAAGAAAAAATTGAAAAATTTCAAAATACCAAAAAGATTTGACATATTTTTCATATTAAAAAAAACAAACATAATTTAAAACGATCACATGCTTAGTTTTATGATTCCAAGTTTTTATAAAAAGCTTTCAATTTAAAAATACGGAATCATGATCTAAGGGGGAGTTCTTAAAATTTTCCATTCACATACATCTTTTTAGAATAAAATAAAAATAATGATCTCTCACAAATACTACATTTGGAAAATGTTATAGTTTTAAGGGGGAGTTTTTATTTAAGCATTTTTATTTTCGGACAAAGTTCTTTACATGACTTCATTTCAAGGGAGAGTTTTTGAAAAAGATTCATTATTCAAGGGGGAGTTTGTGAAAAATTGAAAAACAAATCGAAAATGATCTTCACAGGGGCTAAATCTGTCAATTTTCAAAATCTTTTTCGAAGGCTATAAAAGGAGGAAAAATTTTCATTTCATTTTTTCTATTACCGAATCCATTTACCGAGTTTGAGAAGAAATTCATTTCAATATTTTTGAGTTCATTACAACGATTTTGATTACTTTTCTTTCTCAAACGTAAGTAGGTGAGACTAATCAAATTGATCCGGCTCGACCTACCGAAAAGCACTTAAATGCGGTAAAAAGGATCTTTCGGTATCTAAAAGGAACCGTACATCGGGGTCTATGGTATCCGAAGGATTCTTTGATTGCTCTAACAGCATTTGCAGATGCGGATCATGCTGGTTGTCAAGATACACGCCGTAGCACTTCTGGTAGTATGCAACTTCTGGTAGTATGCAACTTTTGGTAGTATGCAACTTCTGGTTGTCAAGATACACGCCGTAGCACGCCGGATCATTTCGACTACTTAGAGGGAATAATTGTGACATTCGGGACTTAGTTGACTTTGGTGTTGCAATTTATATCATAAATATCCTGAAGAGATAAATGCGCTCATCCGGGACTTAATTGACTTTGGTGTTGCGGTATCAAATTCTTAAAAGGGTTAATTGTGTACTTCGGATATCTAGGCTTTATACATCAAGACTGCTTGATGCGGTTTGCAAGAAAGTTCTAATCTACTCAAGAAAGGATTGATGGTTTAGGGGGAAGCTAAGACAACATCAACACCAACCACACAAGCTCAAGTTACATATGTATCTGAATCTATTCTATCCTCGAAGTTTGATGCAAAGACTTTGATAACTTGGAAAGAAAGTTGAAGCAACGCTGAAGAGTGCTTGGACAGAGAAATATCATATTGACAACCTCTTGAAAGAAAGAAGGTTAATGAGGAGCTTGGAAAAGTTCATTGGTGGGAGATTGTATGAAGGAGACCTACGGCGGCTACAAAGGACCATATGATTTCATCATATGATGTTCTCATCATTCAGATCAAATCTTCGTATATAATAAACATGTGAATATGTATATAAGAAGTATAAAGACTTAGGCTGAGTACGATGATTTTTCAAGAATTTTTCACAAAATTCAAAATCTTTCAACAATTCCGTACTCGACACTATATCATATCACCATCTTATAAACCCTCAAAAGTTGAGGGGGAGCAATAATATGTTCCATTTTGCTAGAATACATCATTTTGTCCCCACCTCCGGCCTGACATCAATTGACCTCACGTCAACTTATCTCACAAGGGGATTAAATTTTGGATAAGATGAGAAAATGTGTTAACGCTGGACTTAATTTAGATTGACAAAAAGTAATCAATTTATAAATGGACTCTATGCACTTCCACACTTAGCATGTACTACGATTACGATGCCCTGTTACAGGGGGAGCTTTTAGTGTTGATTAAAACATTAAAGTGTAAATTTTTGATATTTATATCAAACAACTTTGTAGATTTTTCAATGATTTTGGCTTGTTCTGCGCGCGCTCGGAATACCCTAAAAGACCGACCATGTACTTAATTTTATGGAGTTATAAGGTGGTTAGGTATAGGTATTCAAATCCCATGATCCAGCCAGAACCGGAGGGATCTACCCAGGGATATCCACTAGTTAGTGTAGAAGTCCCTTAGGGTTTGATTAAAAAGGAGAAAAAGTGAGAATCGGGAATAATGCCGACTGAGATGGAGCTAACACTAGAACAAACCCAACAAGGTGTTAGTTATGAAGTCTCGGTAAGCATTGAAGGGGTTGAGAAGAAAAAAGAAATTGTAAAGGATAATAGGTTGGAAAGAAAAGAAGAGCCCTCCACCACACCTTAGGCAGAAAACAGGGTTTACATACATATGCTGTCAGAAACACCTAGGTGTTGTCTGACATTGAAGACAGTCATGGAAACTAGTGATCGCTACATGAACAACCCCTCCCCGACACTAAACGTGGGAAGACTTTGTTTCAATACTTATTGAAGATACACTCTGTTCTATTGAATTTCTCCTCCGAGTTAGTTGATATTTGAAAAGGTGGCAATTCATCTCTAGCCTCCGATCACTATAAATTAAAAGTGCACTATTGAGTCTAGAAGCCAAAAGAGATCATCCTTTAATATCATTAGGACATTGTCATAATTTAGCTTGATTATCTCACACAATGTGATTATCAAGTAATTTAATTAGAGTCCTACGCAAGACTCCTTGTAGATTTTGCCAGCACATCCGAGTGATACTTTGGTATTACAATGAAGATGGAATCTGCTTGAGTCCAACATCCAACAAGCTCTTGGTAGGTGATTGTGCTGATTCTTAGGAATCAATGCTTTGTGACAAACTGGAAACGCAACAATGGCTTTGCGGATTCTTATGAATCAAGAACTTCGGTTCCAGGTGATGGATCTAAGGTTAAAGAATTTTTAATTGCTTTTAAAACTCTCGATGTGTCACAAGAACCCCTTAGCAAAGTGACACGTGATTGACTTTTCAAATCGATTTTCTATATCAATCGGTGAAGATAGTAACTCACGGTTCCAATCTTATGTGTGTCTTGCTTTGAGAACTTCCGATAATGAGGACACATGCTGAGTATGATGAATTAATACTTATGTGTTAGAAGTTTCAATACTTCAGGTGGAAAATCTTGTCAAGGAGATCTTCTTACTCTGCGCAAACTATCTGTATACTCACTCGCGCTTCGATCCTACGGAATTTGAAGTTTACTCCAACAAACCTGGGCGAATGACAAGCCATATTATCCCCGCCTTTATTGCTAATTGTTTGTTATGCAGGTTATTTAAAGATTGGTGGTGGAGGTTCCTGATTCACCAGCTGGACTCAGCAAGATCCATTAGCACAAGCATCATTGACGCTCTTATCATCTCAAATCATAAGTGACTTAATGAAACAGCTCAATTAATACCATGTGAATTTCAAGACTTTCCCGCCTACCTTCTGATAACACGATACGTGATTTCTCTGACAGATAGTGACGATGTATTATTGTTGATACGGAAAATCTTAAGAAATAGAATGCAACATTATAAAAGTTTTTCATACTCAGAACTCAAACTCGCTGAAAGGTATTGAGCATGTCTTGGGTCCTGATGAAGTCACAAGTCTCCGAGAGATGGGCGCTAAATTTTATCAATGATGGCAAAGAGGATATTATGCCTTGGTGTTTGATGATCCCTCTAGATGTCAATGATCACGTCGATACAATATTCAAAGTACAGTATGTTGCAAGGATATCTCAATGCGTTCAATACACAGAGATACGCGCAATTGTATTTCGCATTAACATGATGCACAGAGAAAACAATGAGTACGAGTGAAGACTAGGGAGAAGCATAGTATGCATAGTCTTAAAGCTTTTGTAAAATGGAGTGACCTCACCCTGTAGAGATAAGGGGTTCAGAGATTGTTGGAACACACAAAGTGTAGGTCACCTAATCCACTTCTATTCTCCTCTACTTTTCCTCTCTCATAACGTGCCTTTTTTTTTTCCTTCGCTCCCTCCAATTTCTTTCTATTCACTTTCTCGCTCCATGTCCAAAGTTTCTATTCATTCTTATTTTTCTTTTCTCTTCCTAGTTGTAATAGTCTTAGCTCGTAGTTTGGGTAATGATTAGATCTAGTAATCTAGTCCGGCCTAAAGCCCAGTGGGGAAGCCATCATAGCCAGTGAGTAGGACATCATGTCTGTATAATAAGCCCTCTCCTAGACTTTGAGAGGGGTTGGTTGTTTATTTTTCCATATTTCACAATAATAAATTCATCCCATTTATCACTTTCTACTTCTAAACTTCATACAACACCATTCTCTCTCATTATTCTTGGTAGATCATAGATTACATGTTTTCTTTAGAAATTGAACTTGGTCCATCAATTGGAATAGCTTTTGGTCAATAGGTCGTCATTGAAATCTGTGTGAATTTTTCTAACTAACCCGACTATGCTTCTTCTCATGAAGAATCATGTCGTTGTTTATAGAATAAGTAGGGGTCTGCTCTTATGTGCTTTTGTCGTGGAGTGATTTTACACTCAGATTCTTCTACATTGAGATTGTGCCTTTCATTTTCATGTGTGATTTTGGTATTCATGTGAGATTGAAACCATATCTAACATTTGATTCTGGAATCCACAATACATGTCTTCAGCAAGCTTGCCCAAGCAGCTAGTTTTCAGCTTCTGTTGTAGAGGTAGGCCACTATTGTTTGTTTCTTGCATTTGCCATGAATTTAATCCGCTTCCAAGGAAATTGAACAACACCGGTTGTGGATTTTCTGTCCAAGGTTTGCCCCAGCATGTCACTATCTAAGTAATGCTTCCAGGTCAAAAAGATGATTCTTTAGGATACACCATAAGTCCAAATTTGCGTTTTGCCCAATTAAGGTACGAGTTAAAGATTATCTTCACAGCATTAAGGTGTAAAGTCTTGGGAGTAACCTGAAAACGAGAACAAGCACATACTACGAACATTATATCAGGCCTAGAGGCAGTTAAATACATAAGAGAACCTATCATGGATCTGTATAAGTGTACATCCACTTCATTAGCTTCCTCATCTTTTGTCAACGCCTTCTTGTCTCCATTGGGGTCTATTGCAGTTTTCACACTGGCAAGGTCAAACTTTTTCAGCTGTCGGCAACATATTTGTATTGAGAATAAAAAAATCATCTCTCTTTTGCTTGACTGCAATCCAAGGAAGAAGAAATAAGAGTTCACCCATAGAATATATGAAATCTGCCTTCACAATGCCTCAATTTCATCACACAAGACTTTCTAGTAGAGCCAAAAAAAAAATGATATCTTCTACGTACACTTGACCGCATGATATCTTCTTTGTTCTTCTTAATAAACAAAGTCTTGCAATAGTACCCTTCTGTATCCATGCTTCTTGAGAAATGTTGTTAATTATAGAGTTCGATACACGTCAGGTAGCTTATTGTAGTCCATATAAAGCTTTGACAACCTTATAAAACCTTCTTAGGATGATCGGCTATCAACAAGACAGGAGGTTGAGATACTAACACTTCATCTATAGTGCATACAAAAATGAACTTTTGACATCCATGTTGGTATATTATGAACCTATAAAAATAAATATGTGCAAAGGCTAAAAATAACCTGAAGCTTTTTCTTGCCAAGGAGAAAAACCTATAATGTCTTACTTCTCCTGTCGTGACTTGGCCCACTAGTCTTGCTTATTCTGACCAAACTACTCCTCTTTCATCCCGTTTGGATTCTGTATACCCATTTTGTTCTATCACACCTTTGCTCTATGAGGTAGATCTACTAGAATCCATACCTGTTGCAGCCTAAACTGTAACAACTCCTCTTGCATAGCTTCAACCCAACTGTCATCTTTTAGAGCTTCAGAAATCTTTTTTAGGTTTCCACATGAGAAAGAAGCAGGCAAACAAACAATGCTGTTGATCTTTGTGATTGTTCCTTTGATGCTTTTGAACATAACTTACAAGTGCATGTGCTCTTGAATTTTGCTGCACTTTGCTTCTAGTTTGTACAGATGACATAGGATCACCCAGTATTTGACTTTGTGGGTGAATGTTGTGTATCCTAAGAGTAGGAATAGGACTAATAGCTACTTTTGTTGGTAAGTTGTTGAAATCATGGACCATACCCTCGACATCATAAGAAGCCTCATCAAAAATCCCTTTCTGAGGCTTGTTAAAGATTATGAGCTCTGGCATATCTGAATCATCTTGGAGCGATGTTTGAGTACTTAATGGACCATCTACCAGGAATTAACTGAGTAGTACTGGTAAGTTTGTTCTATGTGGTACTTCCCACTTAAAATGCTTAGGATCATGTTCATCCTATTCATTTCTAAAAGCTAAATTTCAGGAGTGATTTCTGAAATGCCGTAGATAAGCTCTTTTCTTGTGTTTTAAGGTTTTCACAGTAGAAGAAGCCTCCTTCTCTTGTTGAGGTTCTGTCAAGATCTCCTCTTTCTTTGAATTTGTGGAAGACGTCCTTGATTCAACTTTTTCTTCAGTATTCTTTACAGCTGAAGGCACAACAATAAGCTCTGCATCCTCATCTTTTTCCTCAGAAGCATTAGCATTTGGAGTTTGTGAAGTACCTGCACTGTTAGTTACTTCTGAAGTACCTGCATGTGGGTTAGCTTGATTCTCCAAAGATACAGGAATATAATTCATAGAATCAGTAAGATAGTCAATATCAAACATCCATCTATACCCTACTCCTTTGACATTAGGTTTATCTTCAAGAAAATTGACATGCAGATTTACTTCTACTCTTTTGGTTACTAAATTATAAACCCTATAGGCTTTGCTATTTAGTGAGTAACCAACTAAGAAACCCTCATCAGATTTTCCATCAAACTTGCCAAGCACACTAAGAGTATCTAAAATTGTAACATGACACCCAAAAGGTCTTATGTAGCTAATAATTGGTTTTTGGCCAAACAAAAGCTCATAAGGAGTTTTGTTTTGAGGTTTAGTCACTCTTACCCTATTTAAAACATAGCAAGAAGTAGAGACTGCTTCTGCCCAAAAAGTAGTTGGTAAGAGTGAGTCTGCTAACATTTTCCTAGCAGCCTCAATTAGGGTCCTGTTCATTTTTTCAGCAACTCTATTTTGTTGTAAAGTTCTGGCATTGCTATACTCTTGTTTTATTCCTTTGTTCCCACAAATTTCAAGCATATCTCTATTCTTAAATTCAGTGCCATTATCTAATATAATAATCTTAACCCTATGATTAAGCTGGTTTCAATCTGCCTAATAAAGTTCTGAAGAATGCCACTAGTTTCATCCTTAGAGGCCAAAAAGAATACCCAACTAAATCTGGTACAATCATCAGTAATTACAAGGCAATAACTTGTATGATTAATGCTTTTTACAAAAGTAGGTCCAAAAAGATCCATATGTAAGGTGTGTAATGACTTAATGATTAATCTTTCTAATTTAGCTATGCAGGAGGCCCTGTGTTGCTTTCCTTTATGGCAAGCAACACATGTATGATCATTTCTGAAAACCTTGGAAGGTAGACCTCTTACAAGGTTTCCCTTCACAAGTTTGTTTAAGTTTTTAAAATTGATATGACCTAACCTCCTGTGCCACAATTTAGATTCATCACATGTGGCTTTTGCAATAAAACATGCAAAACCTTTTGCAGTTATAGGTGTCTTCATATCAAAATTGTACATATTGTAATGTCTAGGGACCTTTAGAAGTATCTGATTTTCATCAGGCATCTTAAAGTCAGAAGACACAACAAGACATTCAGTTTTAGTAAAAAGAACCTTGTGCTGCTTATCACATATGTATGATATTGAGAAAAAGTTAAAATGTCCTAGTTCTTTTATAAAAGACACACTATCAAAATCTAAATTACCAACTCTTATTCTTCCTTTACCAGTTATGTAGCCTTTGCTACCTCCAAAGGTAACAGATCCCCCATTGAATTCTTCAAAATCCTCCAGTTGATCCTTGTTACCTGTCATGTGCCCTGAGCATCCACTATCAAATATACCTCTATCTACCATGTTCTTGAGTGGATGATCCTGCACATGAAAAAGAGAAATTAGTTTCTCTTAGGAACCTAGGCCTGTACAGGCTTGGGTCTGCCTTGTGGACCTTTTGTAATCACAGTTCTAATAAAAGTTGGTCCACCATTACAATTGGAGTTTGGTCTCGTGGGTCTCCAATTATAACCCGCTGAGGTCTTAACATCAGATCCCTAATTTCCCTTTACAGCATGAGAATGAGACATTTATGTTGTATTTTTTGCAAAGAGTCTTCTTACAAGTGAATGTGATTTAGAAAAGTTACTTCTTTGATTAAACTTATTCACCTGTGGTCTTTCAGAACTAAAGTTGGGTGAGGTACTGGTAGGTACTGGCTATTTAGGTCGAACAGAATTAACATTAAAACTACCAGTATTAACATTTGACCAAACAGAATTAACATTTTGCCTAACAGAATTAATATTTGTTCGAATAGTATTAACATTAGGCCTAACAGAATTAACATTTGGCCTACCAGAATTGAGTATTACTGATCTAGGAACAAAATTATTAGCATGATTAATCCTGTCAGCATTATTCCATACTGGTTTTGTCACCCCATTGCCAATATTAAAAACCCTTTGTTTCTTGGGTGCAGCCTCTCTAGCTATTTTCTTTTCATAGTAGTCACAATCTTTGATCAAATGGCTTAGACTACCACAAACAAAATATTTCTTCTTTGTGAAAGAGTAACCTTCCCCTAGTTCTCTTTCCATCATAGCATTCCAATTCTTCCTGTTAACTTTAGGTGTTTCTTGATCTTTGATTGGTTGCCTAGGAGTTTTTATGTGTGAGACACAACTAGGTTCAACCTCTTTTGATTTTGGAGCAGACACACCTTTTTCATTTGTTGTTATAGGTGTAGACACATACACTTCTGAAGGTACTCTTGAAATCTCAGATTCAAGATCAACAGAATGTTCAGAGGAAGTTCCAATAGATCCTGCACTGTCATTAGATTGACAGGTAGAATATTCACTGGATCTATCATCTGATACACTGGGTTCAGGCTCTTGGGGTCCCTTTTTACCATAAACATACAAAGACTCATCAATTTCTTCTTGTGGTTTAGGAGTATAATCTCCACTTAAGGGATGTGGAACACCTTTAAAATCATTAGTTTTTATAAATCTACTGTACAAAGGTTTTCCAACTGAGTCCTCTTCTGTACAATTAAAAACAGAAAAATTCATTTCTTCCTCATAACTTAGAACCTCATTGTTTGATTTTATTTCATACCCTAAGCCAATTTTACTATTTGAACTCATGCCAGAATTAATTAATCTCCAAAGATTCTTGGAAGAATCTTTCCATGAATCTAATGTTTTCTGCAATTGTTCCTTTTCTTTTACAGCTTTCATTCCAATTCTCCTATATTTTTTAAGCTTTTCATCTTTTTCATATATTTCATTTGCCTGAAATGTAAGCTTTTCATTTAGAGAAAGTTGCTGTTTTTGAAAAGTAACAAGTTGAGCTTCTAGTTTCTTAACAGCTTGACTATAGGCAAGTATTTGTGCTTCTTGATCACCTAACTGATTCATTTGTTCATCACATAGAGTTTTAAGAGTATTATATGAATCAATGCAAGTTTTAGAACACAAAGATACCTCACTACTGGAGCTGATAGCCATGAGTGCATGATTTGTCTCTTCATCTTCAGTATGTTCTCCCCAATTGACAATACCATCATCCATTGTCAGCAAGCCCATCTGATTCTTCTCTTGCTTTCCAGCTTCTTGGTGTTGATAAAATGAGTCTCTCTTTTTCTTTCCATCATGTGTCCCCTTTGCTGTACATTCCCTAGCAAAGTGACCAGTGTTGTGACAATTAAAGCATTCAAGCTTCTTTTTGTCAAAACCAACAGGTGTTTTTCCATCAACACGAACTCTCCTTCCTGTTTTCTTATAGAACTTCTTCATTCGAATAGCAATCATTGCTATCTGCCAGTTTATGTCCATCTCTTCAATGTCCAAGTCATCAATTTGTTCCAGGTCTTCATGAAGCAAGTCCCAGTCCTCTGATTGTTTGGCAAAGAGGGAATAAATAACTTCATCAGCAAAACCAGCAAGAGCTTCTTTTTCAAGAATATTGGTTGAAGAAGTAGAAGGAGTGCAAGTACTGTAGGCACCAGTAAAACCAGACTTAACCTTATTAGTACTGCTTTTGCTTTGTGAAACAAAAGCAACATTTTGAGCACTTGAAGATGTTTTTGAGGCACCTTGGATCTCCTGCTCAAAAACCCTAAGGTTATTGTATAAATCATCAATAGATAAGGTGTCAACATCTGGTTTAGTTCTCATGGTTATTGCCACATTGAATGCAAGTCATCATAATGGTAATAATTGCAACGAATACAATTATCATGGAAAAATGGTAACATTATTATTGCATCTAAGCTCATGACATCAATACGTTAACAGGGAAAATCACCGTAGTGACATTGGTTAGGGAGCTATGTCCCTATGGAAAAGGTAACTGTAGGTCCAAAGTCTTGGATCTGATTAGCCTTTTGTAAGACAATAGCTAACTTGAATAAATCCAAATTAACTATATGAGAGACAATGACTATAAATACTATGTGCTAATGCGGAATCTTAACACAAGTACTAAGAAGAACAATTGTAAACTAACTTTGCTATTGATTTCTATTAGAATACTATTTCAATCTCATACTAAACATTGTGCCGTAAGGTTCCTTTTATACACCAAGGAAACCCTAATGGGCTTTACAAACGTGTGAAAGGATAATGCATATCCTTTCATATCCTTTCTTAAGATATCTCCTAAGATATCTCTAAGATAACTATTACTATTTTGTTACATAAACAGACTTAACTAAATACGACCAGTGCTAATTATAGTACTGCTACTCTACCAGACTTAACTTAGTACTGCCAGTATTAACTTAGTACTGCCAGAACTAACTAATACTACCAGACTTAACTGTTATACTACCAGTATTAAGTCTTTTACAATCTATTTCCCAACACAAAACAACGCATTCCATCAGGGCGAAATTAGAATATCGGCTTAATCAATCTCCCCAAATTTTCCTCCGTGACATACTTCCTTTTCATCGCGTCCTTCTAAGCATCACGAATCTGCTTCAGTAAATCATTGTGAATAGTCATCATCAAAGCTCGAACACGTAATGGATTAATCCTTTCCTTTCGACTTAAGGCGTCATCCACAACATTCGCTTTTCCAAGATGATACCGAATCTTACAATCATAATCACTCAATAACTCAATCTACCTTCGTTGTCTTAAGTTCAACTCTTTCTGATTCAGAAATATTGTAGGCTCTTGTGATCGGTGAAAACCACACACTTCGTTCCACACAAATAATGTCTCCATAATCTAAGAGCGAAAACAACGGCTCCCAACTCCAAATCATTTTTCAAATAATACATAATGAAAAAAATTAAAAATAAGAAAGAAAAATATTTTTAGATTTTTATTTTTAAGATAAAAGAAAAATATTTTTGGGTTTTTTTTAATATTTATAAAGGAAAAGAAAAAATAAAAATAAAATAAGAAGAAAAATATTTTTGGATTTTTTTTTTATAAGTACGAAAATAAACTTTCCGAAGAAAGGATCTTCAAGGCACGAACACGAACAATCCCGTAAAAATCGCTACACCTCTCCCCGGCAGCGGCGCCAAAAACTGGTTCGATCCAAATAGTCTATATAAAATAAAATATATATAACTAAATATATCAAACAAGTAATAGTATAGAGAGTATCCCGTTAGATAAGAAAATCACTTTAGAAAAAATAATAGTCTATCTTCCGAGTGTCGTTTCCACGGCGAGAGATGAATTGAAATTCACGAGAATGTTTCGTTTGATGCTTGAATGGCAAATATGTTGGTTTTGGTTTTAAACTAAAAATATAATATAAAAATTATAATAAAGCTAAAATAATACTAAAACGGGCATGCTCGCTAAATAACAATAAACGACAATGACAATAATATTTTTATACTAAAAATTAAACTAATATTAATTCTAAGATTTAAAACTACAAGATTATACTAAAATTGATCTAAAAGATATAAATGATGAAAATGCTTGCTAAGTGACGTGAAATGTTCATCAAGTGCGGGCTTAGGTTTAACGAAATAAAATACTTAAAAAAAACAAGTTTCAAGAAATTAAATGACAAGTAAAGTAAAATGCTTTTTAAAATAAATGACAAGTATTTAAATTGCATTAAAAGTAAATGACGGTATGTAAATTGGAAAATTCTAATGACTATTAATTTTTTAAACCTTTTTAAAACCGCACTTAAATTCCAAATCACTAACCACTTAGCAAACACAAGTTATTTACTCACTACTCATAACGAAACTCAATTTAACAAACATAGCATTTAACGACAAAAATAAATCTACTCTAAGCATGGCAACTAAATGGACAATAGTAATAGACATGTTAAAATAAAACAACTAATAAAATGGAAATACTCGCTAAACATGGAAACTAATCTAACAATAAAAAGCATAACTATGCTACGGATAACAACTAAAGCAACAATTATAATGACTAAGCTAAAAATGGCGATAAGCATAAAATAAAGAAATAAAATAGATGAGAAAAAGATGAAACCCAGAATTAGCTCGGCTTGACCCAGAGACAATAGATATGAACACATACTCCATAGTGCGAAATAAAACCAAACTAATCCAAATCCCAATTCATAACGCCATACTCTCCAAACATAAATAATGCTACTAATCCGATTAACAAATCGAACCAACTCTATCCTTTTACACTCGAAACAAATCAAATCCAACGAAATCCGAAACCATACTTCGATATATCAAACCGATTCATTACACATCAAGTCCGATCTACCTTAATCTAAATCTAACTTTGCCGACTGTAGTAAAAAAATGAAAAAGAAAAGAATGAACATCAAAATATAGATATGATATAATAATAATAACATCTGCTGCTATTCTACCTTACCATTTGAAAAAAGTATAACAAAAAGAAAAAAATAAAATAAATGAACAAGTCTGCTGCTGTTTACCTATTCTATCTAAAAAAAATAATACCAAAAAAATGAAAACTGTGTGCGTCATATCGCAACCCAGATCCCTCTTTTTTTTTTTTGTAAACATGCGTCCTCCTTAAATTCTTTACTTGGGCCTCTTTTTTTTCTTTCGTTGCTGGGCTTCACATAACTGGGCCTAATTTTATTTCTGGGCTGAGATTATGATAAAGGCAGTTGGGCCTAGCTTGTGGGCTGGACTTGAAACTTTAATAATTATGGGTCGGTTCGACCCATATAAATGGTGTCGGGCCGGCCCATATAAATGGTATCGGGTCGACCCAATAAAAGATGAAGGCACCGTCGAACTCGATTTCTCGTGCTCTCTTTATTCCCGTGCTCGGTTTCGTCCGATTTTTCTTTATTTTTGTCTATTTCTTTAATATCCGTACCTGCACATACACAAACACAAAAACAACATATATTTGCAATTTTTATTATGTTTTTGGTCTTTTGAGTTCGTTTTTCATGGTAAAAGGTATGTATAAAATAGCGAACACCACGCATCATCAAGTTAGAAGCAGATTATGAGAAGTTTTGCCGTTGTACATCTTAACAACACCACGAGAAGTATGTAAATGGCAGAAAGATATTGTGCTTTTGCTTCTGAGCAGTAGTCATGTACAAATCGAGTTTAGATAAGTGACACATCTCGAAAAGACTTGTTTACTTGTATAAATTTTAACATGTTGTAAATTCTTATTTTATATATTTAATTTATTGTAACTACAGTTACACAGAGTTTACACAGAGTTGTTGGTATCATTTACTAACTAATATATTACTAATGACCACATCTTTACCATAAAGACACAAATATTCATATTTTCACACTTACAAACATCATATTTCAAACACAATAAGCATAAACAACAACAAAATTAGCCTTATTTTTCAAACTATAACCAAACGTGTTTATAACAAAACCAAAAAAGACAACAACCCATGTTCAAATATATTTGAAAAACAATGATGCCTATTCAAATACGACTTAATACTATGTTTAAGGAGGTGCTTGACTTTGGAAATTGGTTCTCTCGACTGTTTGTTCAACAGTTAAGATGGGTGGTTCCCATGGATCTAAAATCGTCTTAGTATTAATCACTCTTTCGTCAATCCTCCCTGGGACTGCCACATTTATGAGCCTACTGCATCATAAAATGTTATTCTTAAAGTAGATTCACAAAGCACTATAGGTCACTAAAGCCCATGGGATCCTTGCTAATCTACTGCTTGCATTTTCCTAGAGATTTTATAAACCTATTAGAAATTATAACAACATAGTGCACGATAAACAAAAAGTGTTCAATTTGAGTGAATATGGAAGCAACAATATCGTACCAAGCGAGCATCAATAAATGGTTTTGGTTTTGCATAAACATTCGACATACAATGTTATTAATAACTTTAGTTTGTACGAATTACCTTAACACCAACAATGGACCAAAATCATAAATCAAGAATCCTACGGGCTTGAGATTCACCTCGTCACTGCTTTACCATAACTGTTTAATTTACTTGTAGATAAAACTTAAATTCATATGAACAAATTTATTTACAAAATATATAATGTTTGATAATAAAAAAAACATTATTCATCATGTAAATAAACAAAGTAAAGTTCTAAAGATCAAATAAAAAACCATACCCTTGTTTACATCTACCTGGTGGCCCGATAAGTGCAAAAAGATGCTATGATTATGAGTACAATTATAATAGCAATGCACATCCACTTCATGGACTTCTTTTGTAGACTCTTGGTATTAGACATTCCCAAAAGTTAAACTTTCATATTGAAAATAAATTACTTACAATCTGACTTTTGACATCAGACATCCATATACACATAAATGTTTTTCATTACCTGTGTCTCTATGTTGTCCAACATTTCCCCTTGTGCATCTACTAATCTAACCATATCTTTAAATATCTGCATAACGAGTAAATAGAGTTAAGACCCACACTCTTACATACACAATAGTAATTTTATTTGAAATGTAAAGTTGACAATACATCTGCACGGTCCAGAAGGACTTGTGCATAGACAGGGTTTATATTCTGAATGGAATGGAATAGGAAAAATATAGTATTGGTTACGCTAGTTCAAGTAATTGTTGCCTTCCTCTTATTGTTAGTTTTTCCATACCTTAACTCATTATCATTTTTGCCATTTTTCTCTCATTCGGAAGTACCAAGATTCAAATATTTCTTTCAAAATGATTTTGATATTGCAGATTCAGTACAAACTTTAAATATAGGTCATCTTTTAGACATGCATGCCTTTGCCATCATAGCAGCCAATCTAAATGTCATCAAGAAAATGGTCTTGCCCCTAGTGTTTGGGCCATACAAATATATCGACAGGAACAAGGGATGCTTTTTTCAACTTTGCAACCTGAAAATTTACAACATTAAGCTAATGTTCAGTATAGAGTGATCAAAAACTTTAAGCTACTTATGGTACACTCACGGGTCCCAGAGTTACCTGTGCTTCTAAAGATGAGTTACCTGTACTTCTAAAGATGAGATACTTATAGCTGTTTCTTCTTCTCTCTTAGTAACAATGCCTATTTGTTGTCTTCTCCTTCTATTTTCTTATAAGAATATAACACTAAGCAATGATAAGGAGCCATGAATTTGAGTAGTTAGAAATTTGTTTTTAAACTTATTAGATTTAGCAATTTAAATACATATAGTTGTGTCACTT
>BQNB010003458.1:32708-88941 GCA_026074375.1 Tanacetum coccineum | reverse complement strand
GAGGTTCGCCCTTAGATAATATACCTTTAGCTTGTTCGAGTTAAGGAGTGAGCAATCATGTGTGTCTATTCCGTCGTTACAAATGTGTATGCGTGGTTTTGTCGCCTTTTCTGGAACATTGGTATTGGTTATTTTAGGATTATAAGAGTGTACCGATAGCATATTAAATTCTAGAACTTGTTTTAGTGATGCATCCTGAGACCGCATAGTAAGTATTATGATTTGCTTGAGAAGAGGCATTAGGATTAACCTATGTTTTAAACCTATAATTGTTATGATGGTCATACCGATCATATAACTATCCCACACCCTTGCCATGCACTCACCTTTAGTGCAGGATACCCTAGTACAACCCTCCGAGCCTATCTTTTTTCACGGTTCTCGTAATTTTCTAATTAAGCCAAACTATTAATGAAGAGCATTGTCACCCTTAAACCAATCGTTACACCCAAAAACGCCTTAGCCTACCTTATATGTACTTATTTTTAGTACATTATTGTGTTTAACCTAATTTAATTATTGAGTACACGGTTGCTAAGTCCTTATCCTTGTAAATACAGTTTTGGGACGATTGAGATTCATGGTAGTATTTATTTCACGGAAGAATGGGGAAGAAAAGTTAAGTCAATACCCCCATATATTTGTCAAATGATCTTCATGTTATTTTGATCAACTTCAAATCGGGTCATTAGTTAGATTGTAAATATCGAGCATGTAAAAGCTCAAGTGTAGGGGTACGTGTTATAAACACCCATGTTGTATTATGTTATTAAAAAAATAAGAAAAGAAAAAGAAAAGAGATTGATGTAGAGTTGTGTAGAGTTTGTATATCTTCGTCCGAGTCTTGGCTTAGCAACCAAACCAACATGTATTCGTGTAAGTAGTTAGCTAACCCTTCCTCCTCAAATTCACCCAAAGTCACCACACAAATATAACCCATCCATTTCCGTTTCCATTATATGTTATCTTACACCTACACCCCATAACCCTTTAAAGGACCTCTTAGATAGTAATGAATAATACTTGCACCTAGCGGTGGAGGTTTGATCCTTTACCAAGCCTATGGTAATTTATATGCTATGACAGGTAATGAGTGTGATTTTCTATTTCCCCTATATGTTATAATTCATTATACACCCGAGTGAAAGAGAGAATCCCAAACACTTATGTGAGGTGCTAGTATATACTTTCTGTGCTTTTAATTACGAGATCTAGAAGGTTGTGTTGTAAAATATGTTTAAAGAGTAGGTAAAATGACCCCTCATATTGTTATTGTCTAGGTAGAAAAGCCCGTTTGCTTGAGGATAAGCAAATCCTAAGTGTAGGGGTATTTGATGAGGTGTCATTTTATACACTTTTTCGGGGTCGTTTAACCTCCTAAATCATGCATTTATGCCCAAAATAGGTACTTAATCGGTCCTTTTCAGGTATTTCTCATTTGGAAGACATTTGGATGAATTACACGTGACTTGGGCTCATTTGGAGAAGAAACAGACAAGACTACGGACCTACACCAACATTAATCAAGAATTTCTCTACAGTGGCTGGAGACGGCGTCACAGATACAACGTGACGCCGTCACTTGGGGCTATTTAGAGAAAAACAGACAGGACTCACGACAAGACTTACGGACCTACACCAACATCTCTCAAGAAAGTTTCTCAGCGGCGGGAGGACGGCTGTCTCATAGTTCACAAACGTGACGCCGTCACAACGAAGACTAAGATGGCGTCACAAGATTCTATGATGGCGTCAGAGCACACGACCCATCCCATTATCTAGAATATTCTCTTTCACGATGGCGTCACGATTAAAATGCGACGCCGTCACATCGATTTTCCTATATATATACAAACCCGAATTTAGGGTTTTAAGTGTGTAACTTTAGAATAAAAAGAGGGTACGAACCCTAGTTCGTTTAGCAGCTGTTAGGGATGATTTTAAGGCTTAAAAACCCTATTGTACTTCCTCCAACTCATGTTTGAATCAAGTAAGGTTTATTTAATCATTCAATATGTCTATGTGTTGTTTGATTCATCTATGTTCTTACTTTATCTATAACATGCTTGGCTAAACCTCTTATTGTGTTTATTTATGATTGTATGAAACCTAGAATGTAGATCTTAGTGGTGTTGCTTCTTGTGATGGATGTGCATGTTAGGTCTTAGAAAACCAGCTTTTGTCTGTATTGCTGTTAATATGTCTAGGGAAACATGATTGTGTAGAAAGGATACCATCGGGTAACAGTCTTCATACTACCTTGCCCCCTAATATGGTTGATCCACTCTTAATATATTTCACATGCACTTAGTGTACCCTTAGGGGTTGTATAGTCTTCATCAACCTTAGTCTGTGCGTTGCTCTTTCTGAATACTAAGTAGACGGCGGGGTTCATGTATTCGTTCATGACTTAGGAAATATTCACAGTTCATCACAAGTGTGACAAGGCAACAACACTAGGAGAAGCAATCTAGGGAGTAATACATGATTAAATAAACACAGTCTTTTATTATATTGTTATCACCATTTAGTTTAGAATATCATTTAGTTTAATATCTAAAACTAACCACCTCTCCAATTATATGATTTATCTACTTCCATAAAATATAAAAATACAAAAAGAATTCTTTCTTAATCGTTAGATAGATTTATGTTTTGACCATGATCAAGACTTCCCAAACCTATTCTTGATCGTGACGATAAAAACCCACCGAATCTGTTCTTGCATACTTCTAAAAGATTAGGGTGCTCTGCTTAGGAAGTTGTAAAACTTCATGTAGAAGTCTAACGACGACCGCAGTAGTCTGACTCTTTACAGGTAAGATAGTGAACTGCACTCCTAGATATATAGTTGCCGAAAGGTACAAGGATATCTACAAAAAAATAAAACCAAAATGGAACCAAAGGAAATGAGCATGTGTAGAGCTCAATATACTAACATTACGTATAAAAAGTAACATACTTGGAAAAAAATCAATAGCCCATTCAGCCAGAGCTTCCATCAGTAACGGCTAAAGACTCTACATATCCATGAATATTGTCGGTGAGAAAAAGGTCATGTATGATACGATTTCCAAGACTTCTTCGAATACCTCTGCAAGAAAATTTGGAATTGAGCTAAAAGAAAATGAAATATAGTATGTGTGATATGTAAAAGACAATATGCTTATATCAGTGTAGAAATATAAAAAATTTGATACCTTGACCATCAGTCGTAAGCATACTCGTATCCTGAAGTCGAGTGCACGAGAATGATGCATGATTTGTTCTCACATATATTCCTAAGGTCTCTCCTTTCTGCTTCTAACATTAAATGGTGATGAAATTGATCCTGATGTACACATGAAAGAAATTGTCACGCATAGATTTTTTTCTAGATGTTTCACTCATAGCATGTTGGACTTGAGCCATCATGTGACCAGCTTCTTCAGCCCAACCCGAAAGTTGATACTACCCAAGAAATGGATTCAGTCCCACCAATTGATGATTATCTGATGCAAGGAAGTGAAGACAAACCTTTGGAAGATGCAAGTCAAACTGGTCAGGTGCAGCAACCAACACAACAAATGAGACTCCTTTCTTTACAGACTAAAGAAGCTTAATTATATGTGAACTATGTATAAATGTCTTTGATATCATTGAGGTAAAGCTACCTCGTTTTATAATATAATAGCTTTCTAGTCATGGTTGTCATTTTTCACCTTTTTGTCCTTGGAGAGAACTTATAGCCAATTGTGTCCTTCTGCGAGATGTACTTTAATTTGTATCACATTCAGAATTATGTCATAGTTTTTCTAAAAAACGAAAAAAATATTTTTAAATTAGGGTGCTACTATTGGTACCCCCCTGGCCCACCAAAAAGTACTTTAATTTGTTTCACATTTAGACTTGTGTCATATTTTTTCTAGAAAATAAAAAAATAGTTTTAAATTAAGAGAAAATTTATGATGTTATCCATTGAACATGCCTTCTGGAAATGGTGTATCTAGGAGGCCAAGAAAATAAAGTTTATGAATAGGAGTTATAAAGCTAACAAACCTTCAAATACTTGAAAGGCAACTACTCTGGAGAGATTAGAAGCCCTTCAATGTTATCACCACCAATAATAATAGCCACAAAATCCAAACTCATCTGACCCGTTCAATCACTTCAATATCATCAGTGGCGAGTGGCTTTAAAAGCATACACTTATGCTCCCCGGTCACAGAATTCTGATTACAAAGAATAATGGCGATAATATAATCAGTATGAATCCTAAGATAGAATAGGGGCAATGGAACGGACGGAAAGTCTGAACATTTGAGAGAAGTAACAGAATTAACTTAACTGGAACTTAGCCTATGTAAAATGGAGCAAACTTATGTCTCCTCCAAAAATGAAATATACTTCATGCAATGACACCTGCCATCAATGCAAGAAATGTTTGTCTAAATATTCGGACAACAACAAATTTATAAAAGTTTAAGTACTAATAGGATCTTCCTTTCTCAGCCGCTAGCTTCAGTAATTTTGATATCTGAGGTTTCATGATCATACTTGTCATCTTCTACTTCAGAGATGGAAGTGAATTGGCACTCAAAGTACCTAAAATGTTATACTCAGCAATGTCCTAGATTAATGAATGGCATGCACGGATATAAGAAAAATGCAATAAAGCATGATATAGTACCTTGAAAGCAATTTTATAGATGCAATATAACAAAATCACAGTCATTTACACTTGTAAAAAAATAATGTGTTGTGATGCGAACAATTCTAGCACCTGAATAAAAATAAGAGAACTAAAATAAAGGGTGCAAATCAAGTTGAATACCTTCATTGCATTAGGATGTGTTGCGATGGGGCAGGCCTGATATAACAACAATCAATTTATAATATAATAGTTAGAACAACATAAGAAGAGCAGACGATCAGTTAAATAAAACAGAAGGTTAAGAAATAAAAGTGACTTTACCTTGTTGATGCTAAGCCATTGACTGCCACATCCTGCATGATATATATGTTTACAATGAAGGGTGATTTGGCGTTCACGTCGTTTGTATTCCATCTGACATATAACAAACCTGAAAAATCCCGTTTGGAATGGTATTAGCACAAATCATTGAATAAATCTCCTAAAGTCCTAATAAAGTAGCTTTTCATGCCAATCATTGACAGAATGAACAATTAGGTTACATGTCTATTAAAGAAACGTAAAACATAGCCTGTACATGCTCTACCCATAATCCTTTATACAAACACTGACTTTCTGTTATAACTATAGCAAAATCACAGGCCTCAATGTTCATATTCACACGCATACTTTCTTCAACAACAATCGTCGAGTTATCTAATTTGCACATCCCAAAAGGATATCCGGGCATAACAAAGTAGTTGCCGGCATCAAATGCAGCATAATACATCTGAAAAAACATAAACTAAAAAATTAACTCAATTTCATTACTAATTTATATCAAAGTAGAGGCAACAGTGACCATCAACACTTGTTGTAGATCAACCAACAGATCTGCAAAAACCTAAACAAACCAACTAACACATATTAGAACAAAAACAGATTATTATCGCCTAAACATGATAATACAACTTAAACAAAATACTTACCAATGCAAGACGTGGTTTCCTATGTAGCTTTTCCATATATACGTTTGTGTAGATCATAATAAAAATAACATTCGTGCTCAATAAACTTGATGGTAAAGTATTAAAACATGATAATTAAGACAAGCCTCTTTTGAACCTCCATAACTTCTGGATACAATTTAAGGTTCATATGTATTGAACAAACAACCCCTTAGGGGTTTACTTTTCTGTCGATCAGTAATAACACAATGGAAGGAAAAGTGTTAAAACTTTATATGTGCATGATATATTACAGGCATATACATGCGTGTGATATAGCATGAAACCATGCGTAAGGTTTCGATAATTATGATTTGTTGCTAGCTGCCGATTGAAAACAAAGAGGAGAAGAAATCATATTTTGCATTAGGGTTTTAAGAATATGTCGTGTGTCTTATTCTTGATATATTTTATTAATTCTGATTAATGCTAATGGTATATTATTATTGTTTTTCATAGTATATTTTTTTTTCATAGTAAAACACAATTGAAGCTTGGCTAAGTTGGTTAAGGTCGTTGCATCTTAACCATATGTCCCAAGTTTAAACCTTGGTATGAACTTAATTTTTCAAGTAATTTTGAATTTTAATGATTTACAGGTGCCATGTCATCGTTGAGGTAGCATCTAGTCACTAATTATACACTCATATTTAGCCCAATTAGATGTTATTTGATGTATTATATATAATATATAGTATATATAATATATATTATATAGTATATATAATTTTATATAGATTCGGATCGAAGTGAGATAGTTTTTATTTTAGAAGATTAGAAGGTTTTTCAAAATGATAGATTTTTTATTCAAGATTTTCAAGCGCAAAACTCATTTTAATGGATTGATATCCAAAATGTAGTATTAAATAAAATTCGAGGTTAATCAATGTTTTAAAAATTCTCGATTTTGGATATAAGTAACAATCTCCTGAATCGGTCTATACAATTTTAATGAATCATTTTCATAACTTGATTTTAACAATGATTTGTGAATCAAATTTGTGATTTATAGATTTGATTCACTATTAAATGATGTTTACTTGTGAATCAAATCAAAAAATATGAATCAATTTGCTCAAACAAAGATTTCTCAATCTTCTCAAAATAAAAACCTTCTTAATGGAACCGGGCCTATCAATATATATTTATATATTTATATATTATGATATGTATATATTATGTTATAATATATATATATATTTATATATATTATATATATATACTAGCTGCAAAACCCGCCCGATGGGCGGGTATGACTTGTGATTATTTATTTCAATTTTGTTTTTGTTAAATATTTTTTAGAGAAATTTCTTTATTATAGAAACATTTTGTTTATGTAATTATTTTTTTGTAATAAAGTTTTAAAGAATGAGGGTGGTTCTATTGTTATTTTTTTTGAATTTTTTTTTTTTAAATTGTATATTATACAAAGATTGTTTTAAGCAAAGTATGTATTTGTTTTGTTTGTTTTAATATCTTACAACATATGCATATATAAGATAGACATTGGTTTTTGTTATCTTTCCAATTGGAGATTGAATTGATAAATAAAAGAAACACTAAAATACTAAAAAATTAAAAATTGTGCATGACAAAACATTAAAAGACTTGTACATTAAGTATTCAAAAAATGGGTTATTATACAAAGATGTTACTAAAGTTTACGTGAATGTTCGATTAATGTACTAAAGTTTTATTTTGTTCACTTGGGTTACTAAAATTATGAAACATGACTTAATAATGATTGCCATTATTGAGAAACCTTTGGATTGCCTCTTCCCCACAACTAATACTCACTCTTTACCTATATATAGAGCACGAAATTGTTGCTCAAATCATATCAAACAACAACATCTCAATCCATTTCAAAGTTCTTAGGAATATTTCTAGTAGTTTGGGGAATTGTTCTTTGTGAGTCCCTTGATGAATAGATCACTGCAGCCTATTAAGGTTGATAGCCAAGATGTATAAATACAGTTGACTATGTAGAAACACTAATTATGAATACTATGTGTTAATGCGGAATCTTAACACAAGTACTAAGAAAAACAATGAAAAACTAAATAATAATTTCTATTAATCTGCTTTGAATGATTACAGATTACTAACTATGAGATATGCTTTGTATGAGATGTATATGGAGATCGTGTCTAACTATGCCAAGAGGGATCCTTTTATAGACCAAGGATAAACCCTAACAGGCTTACAAAACGCGTACATATCTTTTCCTAAAATATCTCATACATATCTCTTAAACGGTACTAACTATTTTCTACTATCGGTACTAACTAACTGATCAGTACTTAACATTTTGTACTGTTAGTACTAACTATAACTATCAGTACTAACTATTAGTACTGTCGGTACTAAGTTAGGAAAACGTAATTCCCAACAATCCTCCCTTAAACATGAATGTTGAACTCTTTTAACTTCATGTTTCTTCAGATTTATCTTCTTTAGCACATAGAGGATGTATCCAAACACTTTTAACATTTCTTGAGCTTTTAAACACTATCCATCTTCAGCAGCAACTTTGTCTTCTCAGCAACACAGCAACATCTTTTCAGCAACAATCCAACTAAGTTGGCTTTGTAGTTTTTGGCAAACTACCAGCCATTAACGGATTTGATGTTCCTTTACCAGTAGCCGTTTGCTCTGGGATAGTTAACTCTTTATTTTAAAAACATGGTGAGTTAATTACCATACAGTTTTTGGTAAACTGTCAACCATCAACGGAATTGATTTGTCTTTACCAAATACCGTTTGCTTTTGGACTAGCCAATGCTTCATTGCCATAACATGGTGCATTGATAAACCATATAGTTTTTAGCAAACTATCAGCTATCAACAGATTTGATTAGTCTTTACCAAGAACTGTTTGATCTTGGACTAGCCAACTCTTCACCAATGAAGCAAGGTGAGTTGAGAACCCTACAATTTTTGGTAAATTGTCAACCATAAACGGATTTGAGAAGTCTTTACCACAAGCCGTTTGCTTATGGACTAGCCAGTTCTTATGCCTGTTAAGCATGGTGAACTGATGACCATTTGTTGTGTGGTTTTGACACCAACACTCAAAGATCCTCCTCATCTCCATCAGAGTCTTCAGGTTCTAACTCTCCAAGTAGCTTCTTGACAAATCTAATCAACTCTATTGCCATAGTACTGTCTTCTTCAGATTCTAACTTTAATTCCAGCATTTTCAACAGTACTTTCTTTCTCAAAGGATACTTCTTCTCTACAAGCATATGAATGACTAATCCTGCCTCAGTCACTAAAGTATGTACCCCTGAAGAACCATGTAGCTTCCAACTCACTATATTCCAATCCTGCTGAGAGTTCCAAAACTTATCTTCATCATCTGGATTGAACATAACCATCAAATCTCCCCAAAGTACTCTATCAAATCCTTCAGGTATCTCATCTTGATATCTGTCCATTACCAGTTGATACACAGCATTCAAATCTTCTCTATCAAATATGGACAACACCCTCATCAAAGTACTAAAGTATCTCTTTTGTCCATTGCTTCTAATCACCACATTTTGATTAATTTCTTCTAAGTGTTCAGCTTTATCAGCCTGTGGTTTAGTTCCAAGACACTCTGTTTTCCATTCTTTGATAGGATATTTCCTGTCAAGTATTTCATAATCTACTTCCTTTTCCTCATCTGGAGCTATAGTTAAGTGTAATCTCAGCTCATCATTCTCTTTCTCACTATCATCTTCAGAAGTGTTTTGTATGAATCTTCTTTTTCTTGACTTCATCTTTTTCCTAGTACCAAGTTTTCTCTTTCTGGTACTTTCTTCTTCTTTACTCTCCTCCTTGACTTCTTCTTTACTTTCCTCCTTGATCACTTCACTTTTAGAGGAATCAATTCCTTTTTCATTCATCCTTTTGATCAGTCTTTCATCTTCAGCAGACCCAATAGAAATAAAATCTTCATCTGACCTCTTAATCTTCTCATACAGGGCTTGTATTTCTTCAAACTTCTTGGTTTTCAATTCAGAGTGCTTGAAGTTTCCTACATGCTTCAAGTAGGTCATCATTTGATTTCTCAGTTGATTCTTTGTAGGTGGTCTGTTCCTGATGGCCTCTGATCTTTGTTGAGCAAGGAATTTTCTTTGAGCAGCAATTGTGTCATGAAGGAACTTTGCTCTTTCTTCTATTGTAAATTGCTCTCTTTCTTGTTCTTGAAGCTTCTCAGCAAGAAGTCTATCTGCCTCAATTCTTGCCTTTATATCATCAAAATTTCTTATGAGAGCTTCATTGGTAGCTTTTTCTTCAGCTATTCTGTTTCTTTCTTCTTCACCTTCCCACTCTTCTTGTATTTTCCTAGCCATCTCTTCATCACTTTCAAGCTGTTTAAACTTCTTCTCAGCTTCAGGAATACCATCAGATTCACTTTCAGATTCATCCTCCTCTTCTATTTTCTTCTTTCCTTTGTCTTTTGGATCAATTTTTGGAAGAGGCTTTAATGTCAGAAGTGATCTTGTAGAGGTAGGTCTAGGTCTGTCAGTTTCTTCAATATCCTTCAACTCTACACCTTTCTCCTTTTCTCTAGAAACTGCTTTGGCTTGACTCATGTTGAGAAGAACCTTAGCTATTGTTTCATCATCTCCAAATATTGTAGAAGTAGGTGTTTGAGTGGCTTGAGTAGCACTTCCTTCTTCAGTATGATCTTCAGTACCTTTTCTTTGCCCATCAGTACTTTCAATTTGCTCTTCAGTACCTTCAATTTGCCTGTCAGTACTAACTTTGGATCCGTCAGTACTAACTATTGGTCTGTCAGTACTAACTTTCTCCTTGTCAGTACTAACTTTCTGATGTTGTTGGAACATCAGGATATCATTGCAGAGTTTTGCGGTCCTTCCTGGTGGAAAGAATTGAGCAAGGAAACGTGTAATAAGAGTCTCCCATGATGGTTGACTGTTGATCTCAATGAATAGATCTTTAACTCCTTAGCTTGATGTAAGGTTTAGTATCCTTGGATAAATAATACTAAGAATGAAACTTTGAGTCAATGATATAAACTATGCGGAATCTAGTTTATACCACAAAGAAGTATACTTAATGAAACAGTAAAGTATGTTTGACACACAGAAAGATATAACCAACACAATAAGCTTCAATATATTAATACGATCACTCTAAAGAAGTGATAGGGTTTACAACCTTGAAGCTATGAATTCTATGGAAAACTGATATGTAAAACCATAATCTAGGATCTCCTTTTATACACCAAAGAGTCCTTTACAAGATAACTACAAATCTTTTAAACTTCTATAAGATATCAACATATCTTCTAAATATATAATCTTATACATATCTTCCTATCTTTATAGAATATATATACTTTGAACTAATCCATGCATATCCCTTCACACGTCTTTATCTTCATGCAGTCTTCAGTCTTTAATAGTATTAATTATTCTCAGCAGTGTTAAGTTAGTACTGGCAGTACTAACTTTTGCTCTAGCAGTACTAACCAGTTAGTACTGGTAGTTATAATCTGTGCAGTACAAACTCTTTAAGATTGGCAGTACTAATTTGAGCTAGCAGTATAAACTTTATAGAAGACCTTAATTCCCAACAATCCTCCCCTAAACTTGTGATTTACCTTCAAATCATCAAGTTTCATGAATTAAACCTTTTGTCTCTGAGAGGATTCTTTCAAACACTTCAAGTTCTTGGTCTTTCTACCTGATAGAAGATTTTCCTTAACAACTCATTTGCCATCTCTGAAGATTCATCCACTTGAAGTTTGTTAGCCAACATTACAGTCATAAGTGCTCTTGTTAGTGGATAATCTTTTTCAACTAGCATGAAGATGTCATGTCCTCTTTCTGTAGACACATGATGAACACCACATGTATCATACAATTTCCATTTCAGAGGATCATGCATATATCTCTGAAGCTTCCATAGTGTATCATCATCATCTGGTTCAAATAACCTCTTTAGTTCAACCCATAATACCTTCTCTTTATCAATTGTAGGCTCTGTTGAACTAAACTTCTTCTTAACCAAATCCCAAAGCTTCTCCAGGTCATCTCTATCAAATCTCTTCAACATGTCTTCAAAAACTTGATAGACCTCTGTATGGTTTCCAACTCTTATAATTTTCCAGTAACTTCTTGATTCTTCAGTGAAAACTTCCCAGTCAATAATTGGATATTTAACCTGTAGAGCTTCAATGTACACTTCTTCTACTGGAACTATCACTAACAGTTTCTTTAGCTCTTCTTCTGATACTTCTTTTTCTTTTCCTGCAGATTGTTCTTCAACTGACTCTGAAACTTCTCCAATCTTTTGTCTTTTAGCAGGTGGCTTTTGAAAATCAAATCCAGATCTCTTCATCACTTCCTTTTCAATCTCAGAATCTTTAGGTACAAAAGATTGATTTTGATCCCATACTCTTTCAAATATAGGTCTAATATCTTCATAGCTCATCCCTCTGAAATGACTCTGCTTATATCCTCCCTGATTCTTCAAATACATGCACATGTTCTTCCTTACTTCAGCTTTAGAGAAAGATCTATTTTGTTGTGCATGATATCTGAGCACAGCAGGATCACTCCAATCAATATCATAAGCTTGAGTAGTTTTAGCCACAACTTCTTCCCTTTTATCCAACTCCTTTTGCAATTCCAAGCCTTGTGCTAGATCATACTTCTCTTGTTCTTGCCTTGCTATATCAATCTCTGCTTGTAATTGTTTAGCTATTTTTGCATCCCTGGCAATCCTTTGTCTTTCTTCTTCATTAATATGTTCTTGCAGTCTAATAGCTTCTTCATGTCCAAGTCTTTCTTGTTCAAGTTTCTTCTTTGTCTTCTTCTGAATAGATTTATCATCTTCCATGATAGCTTTTCCTTTATCTTTTCTCTTTTCTGCACTCCTTTTAATATAAACTTGTCTTTCAGGAATGGCAGTACTAACCACAAGAATTGCACTAGCAGTACTAACTGGTACCTCAGCAGTACTAATTTCTTTTTCACCCTTTTCACCACTACCAGGATCTTCCACTAGTTCAGTAGGCTCTTCTTGTTCTAACAATATCTCAGTATCAGCACTAGTCCTCCCCTGAGTCTCAGCATCCTCTTGAATCCATGAAGTTCCTTCATCTTGTACCAATGAAATAGAAGGGTTTTGATCAATCTCTGCAATTATCCTCCCCTGTTTGGAAGGATCCTCTAAAACATCCTCCTCATCAGAGACAACTATCTTTGTTCTTCTTCTTGATTTGCTTGCCTTGACCCTTAGAATGAGCTTAGTATAAGCAGCACCATATGTTAATTTTGTTTGCTTCAAGTCATTTTGCAAATCCTCTACCTTCTTGGACAATGTTGTATAAAGAACCGTCAATTCGTTGAGTGTCAAACTGCCCTCATCACTGCCAAGTGATTGAACCCTTGGTTGAGATGAATCATAGGGCATAGTAGTAGGTTCTCCTTCATCATGGATAGTTTGCATGAATGGTGGTGTAGTTGGTTGTTGAGATGTGGATGGATGTGTTTGGGGTGATAAGGATGGTGAAGATGTTATTCAAAAGGGAGATGACTCAGGTGCAGTGAGCATAGTTGGAAATAGTATAATGTTTACCCCAGTATAACCCTTGGAAAACCTTCTCATGTTGCTGAATAGTTTTTGTGTAAGGGTAGGAGCAACATAAGTTCTTTTTTGAGGGAGAAGGTGTCTTTTGTGCTTGTTCAAAAATATTTGAATGAATCTAGGATACATCAAAAATTTTAAGCTACTATTTAAGTTTTTCAGCATACCTTCAAAAATCATCTTAGAAAAGTTAAAAGTCTTATTTGTTGCCAAGCAAATGATAGCAGTAGCTATGTTGCTACTGAACTGCTCCGAAGCAGTCTTTTAGGACTTAGGCAATGAAGAACATTATGTATTAAGAATCTCCATTGAGGTGAAAAGTAACCCTTTTGGAAGGTCAACTTGTCAGAATCAGATGCAAACCTTATAACATTTTACATTTTTAGGTCATTTCCCGACTCAATTATTTTCATTATTTATTTTTAGGGTTTTTACGCGTTCGCTTTTAATTATTATCTTATAGTTAAATCGCGTAAACTAAAAATCATCATTCAACGTAAACGGACACCAAACAAGTTAAAGTTTACATCAACCAAGTGTTATACGATTATTAAGAGTATAATTTATAAACTTTCATATTTTATTTTTATTGGTTACGTAAAAACATTTACGTTTCGCAATAAATTACATTTAGACAAACCTGAGAAATACCTAGACTTATTTAGACTCAAACCAATACCCACTTTTATTCCCTAAACACAAAAATTATACAATTTTGTATCATTAAGCCTATAAGGGCTAGTTATGTTTAAACACAATACAAACACAAGACAAACAATTTATACTCTTGGTTATTAACCACTAAAGTACACCTTAATCCCATATAACTAGAAATTGTCTAATCAATTGTACCCTAGCTCTAATCCTAGGCGTCTAAAGGTTTAAGAATGGAAGGATCACTTGTAAATCACTTACAAGATCTTACATACCCTTACACATGTACCCTTAACCCATAGCTTACCATAGTTAGTTTAAGGATGAATGGTTAGTTATTTTAAGGTTAAGGAAACCTTAAACTCTAGCACACTTTGCCTTGTTTCTTTTCCTCCATTTTACACTACACAAGGACCATTGGATATTACCCTCAAATCTTGGCTAAATCTTGTACAAAATAGAATTAATTAAAGCTAGGTACTTAACAAATCTTATACAAGATTTGTATCTTGGTTTCCGCTCCTTTAGAACTCGATCACCCATACAAACCAATTCGCAAATTTTTGCATAATCTTGTACAACACTCCAATTCCATTAATACTGTACATAACATATAAGCATAAACTTCCCTAAAACCCAGCTAATCATGACTTAAACTACTACTTCTCCCTAGCAAATGAACTTGGTTTTAAGAAGTGATATAGAGATACTTTCCTCTTAAATGGGAAGATGCACAAACTAAGATGTTTAACACACTCTCAATACTTAAACAAAACCACTACAAAACCTCTCTACTCCCTTTGATTTGAACCATAACCGAACCCATACACACCATCACCTTCGCTAATAAGTTCACTCAAGCATACGTGGAATACTAGGGTCACGTACAAGAACATTGAAGGGTACACGAGCAAAGATTGGGGGTACTTAAAGAGCTTTAAAGCTTCGGGTTTGATATACAATCGGGTATACACACTGGATTGTCATCCTACTCATATAAACTCAAAGCCAAGACTCTATGACTTTTGTAAGTCGCGATCTAAGCTTACATGTTCATACCATGCTTTTCTTTTTTTAGTTGCTAGTCATTTGGGTCACGTTAGTTTGTAATTAATAAACTAACACGAGCTTGTGAATGCATGGTGCAAATCATACATGTTTCACGCATGTATACATGTAAATAATCACTTGTGTGGTGCTAAAAGATGTTAATATATATAAAATAAGACTTATCAAGGACTAGGACGTATTTAGTTATATTTAAAACACTTACACACGGACTACATAAAACTTACACTTTAACTTTTCACAAGAACATGATGGCTTGGCGTGAGAAGATGTATACTAATTAGTTGGACGATTGCATGTGGTAAACACGACCCATATGAGTGCCAGACGAACTTGTTTTGGGTTACTAGTGATCGAATTGTCGCAACACGAACCACATGCCACAATGGATGTCCAAGTCTACTGGTGGGCCTTAAGACCCACGAACGAGTCACATATATTTCCAAGATGGGTTATTTATGGCTTAAGCACTAAATGGTAAAACGTGTAGCTCAACGAAACCTTAATGAACCCTAAATATCACTAGTAGGCTTACGGGTCACTAACGGACCTTGTTGGGCCAAACAATCCATTAACGAACGTTAATGGGCCCAATAGTCCATTAGATGGGGCCCACAGCTTATTAATAAGCTCACTTGAGCTTATTGATGGGTTATAGGACTTAATGAGCTCGTTTGGTAAAGTATTGCACATAAGGAATCCTATCGGGCCACTAATGGGCTCAACCGCCCTTAGCGAGGCCCAATACGGACTCAATAAGCCAAAACAACTTATTTCAACTTCGAATACTTAAATGAAACCTCATAAGTCTAAAGAACTAGTTTAAAACCCTTATTGAACCTTATTGGGTCATCGGGTTTGGTTATTGGGCCGAAAGCCCAATAAATAATAAATAAGCTTATTCGAGCTTATTTATAAGCCAAGACAGTCTATTGGCTTATTTTGACTCAATAAACCTATTGTCACTTGTTAGAACTTAATTAGGCTAAAAATGTAATTTTTACAAGTTAAGGGACTAAAGGTGTCAAAATGGAAAGTTTAGGTTAGAAAATATCAATTCATTGTTTTTGTAAATATAGGGACTGTTTTGGACATTTTGAAAACATAAGGGTGTTTATTGAATCTTATTCAAACTTAAAATGTAACCTTGTAAAGTTGAGGGACTAAAAGTGACAACTTAGAAACTTAGGGGTAAAAACTGTAATTTGACCATTTTAGATTAAGGGACTGATTTTGACAATTCTAAAAGCCTAAGGGTATTATATGATACTAACTGGTTTTATAAATACTTAACGTATCGGACTAGTCATAACATATAACGGATATTATATAAGTTAAAACACGATTTACAAATAGATACATAACACGATTAATAAATGTATATATTTATTTATAACACGTATACACATACTTGTACGTGTGTAGTCGTATATTTTCCCGAAGAGCCAACGAGCAACAACGAATACAATAAACATATACATCACCACACAAGTGATAACAGTATATATAAACTAGCAAATTATTGTAGTTTATACATGAAGTCGTTAGCCTAAACTTGTAGACTAAGACTGGCCGTATTTACTTAGGTATTTGACGGTGTGATTCATTTGCCATACTTGGGTATATTACCATTCACGGAGGACTACTTACTAAGGTGAGTTCATAGCCCCATGTTTTACTTTATCAATGATTTACAACTTTTGGGGTGAGAAACATGCATTGTTTTACAAATTGGACGCAAGGGTACATTTTATCATGATTACGGTTTGCCTAAGTAGCGATAACCCACTGTGCCCATTATCATGAACTGTCAATTACTTTGTGTGAGCGCGAATGTTATAAATAGATCTATTTGGGATTGACATCCCCGTTCGGGTGAGTAGCACTCACTATGCCGATTTGCCAGACAACGGACGTATACCATGTCGGATTTGAGATGTTGCAGGTTAGAACATCATCAAGGGCAATGTTGGCAATTTACATTGCAATTCATACATGTCGAGCTTCAGTGTCATGAGCTTATGGAAACGTAATTACACTTTGTGATGTTTGCATCTGTTGCATTATCATACACTTGGAAATCTTGCGGTCCTACATTATATTTACATAAACCTATGAATTCACCAACTTTATGTTGACGTTTTAAAGCATGTTTTCTCAGGTCAATGAGGCATGGGGTGCTAAGGATATATTGGGGATGGTAGTTTGGGGAGTTATGCATTAAAGATTTGGAGTCATTACATCTTGGGATAATTGTTATGATCTAAAATCTTTGTTATTAAATGTTGAACAATTTAAGTCGTTGCGCTTTGTATTAAACAGTTTCAATAAATCTAATGTATCGTATTTTAAATGACTCTTTTAGAGGTCGTTCTTATATCTTGTGCTATTGATCTATGAAGTAACGCTCCTGGACTCATTATTCCGCTGCGACCCAATTTGAGGGTGTTACAGATTGGTATCAGAGCCAAGGTTATAGAGAACCAGGTCAAATATTTTTACTTGGACTATAACCGTTTTTTAAACATTGCATCATACAAAGGGATTTTCATGGGACATTCACTTATACATTACTTGTTGCATTAGTTGAGTATACTAGATGTTGCATGGTTCACATATGTGTTTATAATATATTAAATATATTATTATGGGTCTTATATATGTACTAATGTAAACTCTTTTTGAGTGTTACAGATCCTGTCATGTCTTCTTCATCTACGGTCACCTACATATCTATCTACACCGATTCTGAGCCAGGGAGGGTATTTTGGGGAGCTGACGAGGAGCTGTCGGATGGAGGTTCTCCACAAGTCATCGTATACGGATACAATGGACTCCCTATGCAGCCGGTAGCCCTGACATCTCTGGACTATGTGCCAGGACCTGAGCACCGACCTTCACCAGTCGAGGTACCATACGTACCTAAACCGGAGTACCCCGAGTACCTAGTACCATCCGATGATGAGGCACCTATAGATGACCAGCCTCTACCTGCTAATGCCTCACCCGTAGCCCTATCACCAGGCTATGTGGCGGACTCCGATCCAGAGGAGGATCTGGAGGAGGAACCCAAGGAGGATCATGTCGATTATCCTGCTGATGGAGGGGATGATGATGACGAGCCCTCTGATGATGATGATGATGACACAGGTGTTGAGGACGAGGAGGATGATGATGAGGAGGAGGAGGAGCACCTAGCTCCAGCCGACTCTCCTACTGTACCTGTTATTGACCTTATTCCTTCAGCTGAGGATATAGAGGCATTTGAGACTGATGAGGCTGCACCTACACATGTACCATCACTTAGACGGCACACGGCTAGGATGTCCGTCAGACCTCAGACACCTGTACCATTTCCATCTGGGGCAGAGGTCAAGAGACTTCTTGCCTTACCTATTCCACCACCATCTCCACTTACTCCACTATCATCTCCACTACCTCAGATTCCTTCACCACCACTACCACCTCCACCATCATCACTACATTTACCACCACCTGTACCCACGTCATTACCATTACCGTTATCTCCACTACCACCATTACCAGCCTCACTATTCATACCACCAGTCGACCGTAGGGAGGACACTTCCGAGGCCAAGATACCACCTCGTAAGAGGTTATGTCTGACTGCTCTCACATCGAGGTATAAGGTGTGAGAGAGTTTGACGGATACCCCTAGACCTACATGAGGTCATGGAGTGGATTATGGGTTTATCGGCACTGTAGATGCCGAGGTCAGACGACAAAGAGCCGAGGAGGTCGGCTATGGCATTAGGGATGTTTGGGTAGACCCGACAAAGACTATAGTGGAGGTAGCACCAACGACCCTCGAGGGGGTCAATGATAGGGTGACCGAGCTCGTTGCGGTGCAGGAGCAGGACACTCAGGATATTTATGTTGTGATCGAGGACTCTCAGGACAGGCAGATTCAGATATATCAGCGGGTTGACATATTGGCCAAGGATAGATAGTTTTACTATGAGACTGCACGACTATTGGATCAGGAGGCCCTAGTTTCCCGAGAGGCTTGGGCACATTCCATTGGGTTAAGTTCGGCGGTTCACTATGAACTGCAAGCATATATGACTCATACCCAGATGCAGGATTACCGTATCGCCTCACAGGAATCATTGATGACGACATTGATTGCACATGTTTCATCACTACAGGGACAGTTGTCAGCGGCATTGGGACAGATTCAGGCACTTCAGGCTAGAGATCAGACTCATACATGTGATCGCGAGGGTGCTGGTAGTTCTGCCTAGAGTTACATTTTTCATGTTATATTCATAGCTATCATTATGTTAGCCAGCTAAGTATTATGGGTTTTATACCCAGCTAGCACGGTAGTAGGATTTGTATTTTTCATTTCTTGTATCAGACAATCATGTATGTTTTCCCAGTTATATATGATGTGTTGTATTATGTCATGTCAATCTCAATTCTATTATGTATTGTGGTCCCAGTCATGTTATATAATCACCGTGTGATGTGATCTTGTTATATATAATGTGTTGTATTATGTTATGTCGATTTTAATTCTGTCATGTGTTGTGATCTCAGTCATATTATGTACTCACTGTGTGATGTGATCTTGTTATACATATGTTGTACCCATGTCATGCTGTGATGTTTATGAAAACTCACGTGTTTTATATTGTTGTGATTAGAACAATATGTAGCCAAGAAGATCCTCTGCTACTGCAAGGGCTGCTACCCCTAGACAGCTGCTGTTGTTGAATAGCTAATCGAAGCAAGAGTGTCTACGGCACTTGCTAATCATGAAACCCTTCGAAATAGCACTAATGGATATGGCGACGGAAGCCACAATTCTGACACTGGAATTAGAGGAACTGTACGCACTCCCCGTGAGTGTACGTATAAGGATTTTCTGAATTGCAAGCCCCTTACTTTTAAGGGTACTGAAGGAGTGGTTGTGCTGTCTTAATGGTTTGAAAAAATGGAATCGGTGTTCCATATCAATAACTATGCTGTGGAGAACCAAGTTAAGTTTGCTACATGCACTTTCCTTAGAAATGCTCTAAAATGGTGGAACTCTGACATGAAGACTGTTACTCAAGATGTTGCTTATGTTATGGACTGGAAGGCACTAAAGAAGATGATGACAGTAAAATACTGCCCAAGGGGTGAAATTAAGAAGTTAGAAATTAAGCTCTGGAACCTAAAAGTAAAAGGTACTGATGTCACAAGTTACACTTTGCGTTTTCAAGAGGTTGCACTGATGTGTGGAAGGATGTTCCACGAGGAATCAGAAGAAGTTAAGAAATATGTTGGTGGACTTCCTGATATGATTCGAGGAAATGTAATGTCATACCAACCCAAGACAATGGAGAAAGCAATTGAGTTTGCTAATGATCAGATGAATCAAAAAGTCCTTACTATTTCTAAAAGGCAAGCTGAACAGAAGAGAAAGATGGAGTTTAATGTTGGGAACAATCAAGGGTACCAACAACAAAACAAGAGGCAGAACACTGGGCGAGCTTACACTGCTAGGCCTGGTAAGAAGAGGGAGTACACGGTATCACTGCACTTGTGTACCAAATGCAACTATCACCACAAAGGACCATGTGCTCCCAGGTGTAATAAGTGCAAGAAGATCGGCCATCTGGCTCGTGATTGTAGGAGTTCTGGCCTCAATGGTAATAATAACAACCATGGGAACTCCGAAACAACTCAGAATGCTGGCACTTGCTATGAGTGTGGTGTTCAGGGGCATTTCAAGAAAGACTGCCCAAAGCTAAAGAATGGTAATCGTGGTAAACAACGTGGGAATGGCAATGCACCAGCCAACGTCGTTACGGGTACGTTCCTTCTAAACGACTGCTATGCTTTTATCTTATTTGATACTAGTTCCGATAGAAGTTTTGTATCTACTATATTTAGTTCCCTAATTGATATCACACCAACTACATTAGACCATTTTTATGATGTTGAACTAGCCGACGGGAAAATAATTGGGATAAACACTATCATCCAGGGTTGTACATTATACTTCTTAAACCATCCATTTAACATTAACTTAATGCCCGTAGAACTTGGTAGCTTCAACGTTATAGTTGGTATGGACTGGTTGGCAAAGTACCATGCTTTCATTGATTGTGCCGAGAAGATCATTCGTATTCCCTAGGGAAATGAAACCTTAATTGTTCATGGTGATGGAAGTAATCAGGGAAACGGGACTCGTCTAAACATCATTTCGTGCACTAAAACTCACAAAGAACATAATGTATTTTTGGCACATGTTACTACGGAGGAGATGAAGACAAGTCGGGGGAGAAGCAACTTAAGGACGTACCAATCGTTCGAGATTTTCCTGAAGTATTTCATGAAGGTTTGTCGGGTCTTCCACTGACTCGACAAGTGGAATTCCAAATCGATTTAATGCCCGGTACTGCACCTGTAGCACGAGCACCCTATCGATTAGCTCCTTCTGAAATGAAAGAGTTGTCGGAACAACTGTAAGAACTATCCGACAAGGGCTTTATAAGACCCAGTTCTTCGCCTTGGGGAGCTCCGGTCTTGTTTGTCAAAAAGAAGGACGGATCATTCCGGATGTGTATTGACTACCGGGAATTGAATAAACTGACAGTGAAGAATCGTTATCCTCTCCCAAGGATTGATGATTTGTTTGATCAACTACAAGGATCCAGTGTTTATTCAAAGATAGACTTGTGATCGGGTTATCATCAGCTTCGAGTACGGGAAGAAGATATTTCGAAGACGGCATTTAGGACTTGGTATGGTCATTACAAGTTCCAATTGATGCCATTTGGTTTGACAAATGCACCTGCAGTATTCATGAACCTCATGAACCGAGTGTGCAAACCGTACTTGGATAAGTTTGTAATTGTCTTTATCGACGATATACTAATTTATTCAAAGAACAAAAAGGAACATGAAGAGAAACTTAAGGCAATTCTAGAATTGCTTAAGAAGGAGGAGTTGTACGCTAAATTCTCTAAATGTGAATTTTGGATTCCTAAGGTACAATTTCTCGGCCACGTGATTGATAGTCAAGGCATTCACGTGGATCCCGCCAAGATCGAATCCATAAAAGATTGGGCATCTCCTAAGACTCCAACGGAGATTCGTCAATTTTTAGGTCTTGCCGGTTACTATCGAAGATTCATTGAAGGATTTTCAAAAATGGCTAAGCCAATGACCAAACTCACTCAGAAGAAAGCCGCCTTTGAATGGGGTGACAAGCAAGAAGCAGCTTTTCAGACATTAAAGCATAAGTTATGTAGCACACCCATCTTAGCTCTCCCTCAAGGAGCTGAGAACTTTATTGTTTATTGCGATGCGTCACATAAAGGATTAGGTGCGATATTGATGCAAAACGAGAAGGTGATTGCTTATGCATCACGACAGCTAAAGATTCATGAGAAAATTTATACTACTTATGGTTTGGAACTTGGTGTAGTGGTGTTTCCTCTAAAGATTTGGAGGCACTACTTGTATGGAACCAAGTGTATGGTGTTCATAGATCATAAGAGTCTACAATATATACTTGACCAAAAGGAGTTGAATATGAGGCAACGTCATTGGTTAGAGTTGCTCAGTGATTACGATTGTGAGATTCGTTATCACCCAGGGAAAGCAAATGTTGTTGCTGATGCTTTGAGCAGGAAAGAGCAAATTAAACCATTAAGAGTCCGAGCCTTAGTAATGACTATTAGTTTGGATCTTCCCAAACAAATCTTGAATGCTCAGACAGAGGCACAGAAACCAGAGAACATAAAAAACGAAGATGTAGGAGGTATGATCAGGAAGGATCTACCAAAGGAGAAGTTGGAACCACGCGCCGACGGAACCCTATGCTTAAACGGTAGGAGTTGGTTGCCATGTTACGGTGACTTAAGGACCGTAATCATGCACGAGTCCCACAAATCAAAATACTCTATCCATCCGGGTTCTGACAAGATGTACCATGACATGAAAAAGGTATATTGGTGACCCAATATGAAAGGTGACATCGCCACCTATGTCCGCAAATGTTTGACATGTGCTAGGGTCAAGGCCGAACACCAAAGACCATCGGGTTTGTTGGTGCAACCCGAGATACCTCAATGGAAGTGGGATAACATCACAATGGATTTTGTCACCAAGCTTCCTAAGTCGTCGCAAGGTTATGACACCATTTGGGTGATTGTTGACCGACTTACTAAGTCCGCAATCTTTACGCCAATGAGAGAAACTGACTCTACGGAGAAATTGGCGAGAATGTACATAAAGGAAGTAGTCACGAGGCATGGAATACCTGTCTCAATCATTTGTGATCGTGATCCTAGATTCTCATCAAATTTCTGGAAGTCACTTCAAAGGGCCTTGGGTACAAGCTTGGATATGAGCACTGCCTATCATCCGGAGACGGACAGACAAAGCGAGAGGACTATTCAAACTCTCGAGGATATGCTACGTGCTTGCGTGATCGACTTTGGAAATGGTTGGGTTAAGCATTTGCCATTAGTCGAATTTTCATATAACAATAGTTATCACGCTAGCATCAAGGCTGCACCGTTTGAGGCACTGTACGGTCAAAAGTGTCGTTCACCTGTTTGTTGGGCCGAGGTTGGAGAAGTTCAACTCACCGGTCCAGACTTAGTTCAAGAGACGACCGAGAAGGTCATTCAGATTAAACAAAGGATTCAAGCCGCTCGTGACCGACAAAAGAGCTATGCCGACTTAAAGCGCAAGCCGATGGAGTTCCAAGTTGGGGATATAGTTATGCTCAAAGTTTCACCTTGGAAAGGAGTCGTGCGTTTTGGCAAACGGGGGAAGTTAAACCCTAGATATGTTGGACCTTTCAAGGTGCTGGAAAAGGTTGGATCCGTTGCTTACAAGCTTGAACTTCCTCAAGAGTTAAGCAGGGTTCACAATACATTTCATGTATCCAACTTAAAGAAATGTTATTCCGACGAACCATTAGCCGTTCCGTTGGAAGGACTACATATTGATGATAAACTCCAATTTGTGGAAGAGCCCGTTGAAATTATGGATCGAGAAGTCAAACGGTTGAAGCAAAGCCGTATCCCAATTGTCAAGGTTCGCTGGAACTCGAAGAGAGGTCCTGAGTTCACATGGGAACGTGAAGATTCGTTCAAGAAGAAATACCCACATCTCTTCACGAACCGGGCGTCTTCATCCACTACAATGTCTTAAGCTTTGAGGACAAAGCTCTTCTAACGGGTGGAGACTGTAACATTTCTCATTTCAGGTCATTTACGACTTCATTTATCCCATTATTTATTTTTTTGGCTTTTGCGCGTTTGCTTTTAATTATTATCGTATAGTTAAATCGCGTAAACTAAAAACCATCATTCAACGTAAACGGACACCAAACAAGTTAAAATTTACGTCAAACAAGTGTTATAGAATTATTTAGAGTATAATTCATAACCTTTCATATTTTATTTTTATTGGTTACGTAAAACATTTACGTTTCGCAATAAAATACATTTAGACACACCTGAGAAATACCTAGACTTATCTAGACTCAAACCAATACCCACTTTTATTCCCTAAACACAAAAATTATACAATTTTGTATCATTAAGCCTATAAGGGCCGGTTATGTTTAAACATAATACAAACATAAGACAAACATTTTATATACTCTTGGTTATTAACCACTAAAGTACACCTTAATCCCATATAACTAGAAATTGTCTAATCAATTGTACCCTAGCTCTAATCCTAGGCGTCCAATGGTTTAAGAATGGAAAGGATCACTTGTAAATCACTTACAAGATCTTACATACCCTTACACATGTACCCTTAACCCATAGCTTACCATAGTTAGTTTAAGGATGAATGGTTAGTTAGTTTAAGGTTAAGGAAACCTTAAACTCTAACACACTTTGCCTTGTTTCTTTTCCTCCATTTCACACGACACAAGGACCATTGGATATTACCCTCAAATCTTGGCTAAATCTTGTACAACAATAGGTTTAAATAAAGCTAGTACTTAACACATCCTTTAATAACAAGAATTTGTATCTATGTGTTTCCCTCCCTTTAGCAACTCGCACCCACACAAACCAAATTTAGCAAATCTTACATAATCTTTTACATCGCCAATACATTAATACATGTACTTACAACAAGCTTAAACATTCCAAAACCCCTAACAAGTACATAAACAATACTTCCTCCCACAAATAGGACGATGTTTTAAGAAGTGGTATAGAGATATTTTCTCTATAAATAGGAAGACACACAACTAAGAGTGTTTACACACTCTCATACTTAAACAAAACCACTAGCAAAACCTCTCTTACTCTCTTCTTGATTCGGACCATAACCGAACCCATACACACCATCACCTTCACTACTAAGTTCACTCAAGCATACGTGGAATACTAGGGTCACGTACAAGAACATTGAAGGGTACACGAGCAAAGATTGGGGTACTTAAAGAGCTTTGAAGCTTCGGGTTCGATATACAATCGGGTATACACATTGGGTTGTCATCCTACTCGTATAAACTCAAAGCCAAGACTCTAGGACTTTTGTAAGTCGCGTTCTAAGCTTACATGTTCATACCATGCTTTTCTTTCTTTGGTTGCTAGTCATTTGGGTCACGTTAGTTGTAATTAACAAACTAACGTGAGCTTGTGCATGCATGGTGCAAATCATACATGTTTCACGCATGTATACATGTAAATAATCACTTGTGTGGTGCTAAAAGATGTTAATATATATAAAATAAGACTTATCAAGGACTAGGGCTTATTTAGTTATATTGAAAACACTTACACACGAACTACATAAAACGTTTAATACATAACTTTTCCACCAGAACATGATCGGCTTGGCTGTGGGTAGATTAATACTAACTAGTTGGACGATTGCATGTGGTAAACACGACCCATATGAGTGCTAGACGAACTTGTTTTGGGTTACTAGTGATCGAATTGTCACAACACGAACCACACGCACCACAGTGGACGTCTAAGTCCACTGTTGGGCCTTAAGACCCACGAACGAGCCACATATATTTCCAAGATGGGTTATTTATAGCTTTAGCACTAAATGGTAAATCGTGTAGCATAACGAAACCTTAACGAACCCTAAATATCACTAGTAGGCTTACGGGCCACTAACGGACCTTGTTGGGCCAAACAGTCTGTTAACGAACGTTAATAGGCCCAACAATCCGTTAGATGGGGCCCACAGCTTATTAATAAGCTCACTTGAGCTTATTGATGGGTTATAGGACTTAATGAGCTCGTTTGGTTAAGTAATGCACATAAGGAATCCTATCGGGCCACTAATGGGCTCAACCGCCCTTAGTGAGGCCCAATACGGACTCAATAAGCCAAAACAGCTTATTTTAACTTCGAATACTTAAATGAGACCTCATAAGTCTAAAGAACTAGTTTAAAACCCTTATTGAACCTTATTGGGTCACCGGGTTTGGTTATTGGGCTGAAAGCCCAATAAACAATAAATAAGCTTATCCGAGCTTATTTATAAGACAAGATAGTCTATTGGCTTATTTTGACTCAATAAAACCTATTGTCACTTGTTAGAACTTAATTGGGCTTAAAATGCAATTTTTACAAGTTAAGGGACTAAAGGTGTCAAAATAGAAACTTTAGGGTAGAAACTGTTAATTCACTATTTTGTAAATATAGGGACTGTTTTTGACATTTTGAAAACATAAGGGTGTTTATTGAATCTTATTCGAACATAAAATGTAACCTTGTAAAGTTGAGGGACTAAAAGTGACAACTTAGAAACTTAGGGGTAAAAACTGTAATTTGACCATTTTAGGTTAAGGGACTGATTTTGACAATTCTGAAAGCCTAAGGGTATTATATACGATACGAACGGTTATAAAACTTAACCGTATAATCAGACTAGTCATAACATATAACGGATATTATATAAGTTAAAACACGATTTACAAATAGATACATAACACGATTAATAAATGTATATATTTATTAATAACACGTATACACATACTTGTACGTGTGTAGTCGTATATTTTCTCAAGAGCCAACGAGCAACAACAAATACAATAAACATATACATCACCACACAAGTGATAACAGTATATATAAACTAGCAAATTATTGTAGTTTATACATGAAATCGTTAGCCTAAACTTGTAGACTAAGACTGACCTGTACATTTACTTAGGATATTAACGGTGTGATTCATTTGTCATACTTGGGTATATTACCATTCACAGAGGACTACTTACTAAGGTGAGTTCATAGCCTCATGTTTTACTATATCAATGATTTACAACTTTTGGGGTGAGAAACATGCATTGTTTTACCAATTGGATGCAAGTGTATATTTTATCATGATTACGTGTTTGCCTAAGTAGCGATAACCCACCGTGCCCATTATCATGAACTGTCAATTACTTTGTGTGAGCGCGAATATTATAAATAGATCTATTTGTGATTGACATCCCGTTCAGGTGATAGCACCTCTACTGTGCCCGATTTGCCGTACCACGGACGTATACCATATCGGATTGGGATGTAGTAGGTTAGAACCACATCCAGGGTAATGTTGGCAATATATATTAGGCAATTCATACATTCCGAGCTTCAGTGTCATGAGCATAGGGAGAACTTAAATCACAACTTGTGATGGTTTGCATCAGTTTGCATTATCATACACTTGGAAATCTTGCGGAGTCCTACATTATATTTACATAAACCTATGAATTCACCAACTTTATGTTGACGTTTTAAAGCATGTTTTCTCAAGTCAATGAGGCACGAGGTGCTAAGGATACATTGGGGATAGTCTTTTGGGGAGTCATGCATTAAAGATTTGGAGTCATTACATCTTGGGATAATTGTTATGATCTAAAATCTTTGTTATTAAATGTTGAATAATTCATTTTTAAGCCGTTGCTGCTTTGTAATTAAATAATTTCATAAATCCAATGTATCGTATTTTAAACGACTCTTTTAGAGGTCGTTCTCATATCTTGTGCTATTGATCTATGAAGTAACGCTCCCGGACTCATTATTCCGTTGCGACCCAATTTGGGGGTGTTACAAAATCGCTATAAATACTTGGGTCACGGTTCTATCTCTTCCTACTTTATCTTTACTTTATTTGCTTTTATTATTTATTTGATTGCTTAGATTAAATTTCAAATCAATATCAAAAATCTTCACATAAACTTGAGCTATATAATTTTGAAACATAAATTTAAATCGGTAAAACTATTCAACCCCCCTCCCCCTTCTAGTTTCACAATTAGTATTAGAGCAAGGTTACTAAAGTTTTTTAAAATATATTATATTTTAATTTTTAAAACCAATCAAATGGACTTGGAAAACTACAAAGAGGGGCAATCTTTGCAAAGATCACCACTCTTTGAAGCTAATGATTTTATTTATTGGAAAAATAGATTTGAAACTTCATAATGATCTTTGGCATATTATTGTTGATGGTGATTACAAACCTATTTTAGAAATGCAAATACCGGTAGGGATGAAAGTGTTCCTTAGGAAAGACAAAGTGATGAACATAAAAAATAATTTCTAAAAATAATGAGGCTAAAATGGTTTTATATAACACTTTGCCTAAAAAGAAATACGAAAGAATTTTTATGTGTAAAATGACTAACATATTTGGAACTCACTGGTAATCACCCATCAATGTAATAAATAAATCAAAGATAATAAAATAGATTTGTTTATTAAACAATATGAAAATTTTCAATTTCCAATGATGAAACTATTGATTGCGCATTTGCTAGATTTAATCCTATATTTACATCTCTAAAAGCATTTGACGAATCTTATTTAAGTCGTATTCATGTTAGGAAATTCTTAAGGGCACTTCCAACCAAATGGCGTCCGAAGGTAACGACCATTGAAGAATCCAAAGATTTGTCGACTCTGCTTCTCGACGAGCTTATCGGCAATCTAAAAGTGCTTGAAAAAGACTCCGAGGAATCCAAAAATAAGAAAGAAAAATACAAGTCCCTCGCCCTAAAAGCCAAGATGGTGTCTAGTGAAGAAGAACCTTCATCTTCGGATAATGAAGATGAAGAATATGCTATGGCAGTAAGGGACTTCAAGAAGTTCTTTACAAGAATAGGGAAATTTGTCTGACAACCACGCAATGACAAAAAGGCCTTCCGGAAAGCAAAAGAAGATAAAAAGGGGAAGGTTGATCGAAAGTTTTTCAAGTGTGGCGATCCAAATCACTTTATAAGTGATTATCCTAAACACTCCTACTATGACCAAAGGGCATTTGTTGGAGGGTCATAGAGCAATAGTAATGAGGATGAAGATCTCAAGAAAGATGAGATATGTCTCATGGGACACGAATCAAAGGAGGTATGTCTAAAGGTTAAATTAGAACCGGATGAATGGATCAAGGATAGTGGGTGTACAAGACACATGACCAGAAACAAACGCTTATTATCCACTTATGAAGCCTATGATGGAGGTAACGTAGTGTTTGGTAGTAACGGAAAAAGAAAAATCATCGGCAAAGGTATGATTACTCATAAATCCTTAACTATTAATGATGTTAGTCATGTAGAAAATCTCAATTTTAACTTGCTTAGCATAAGCCAAATATGTGATAAAAAGTGCAAAGTAGTATTTAGTGAAACTGGTAGCGAAATACTAAAAGACGACATTACCATACGAAGAGGGATTAGAAAAAATGATCTTATGTAATGAAAATTGGTAACACACCTAAAGATAAACTTTGTCTAACCTCTATAGATGATACTTCGACTCTTTGGCATCAAAGATTGGGTCACGCCTATATGCGACTTATACAATCGCTATCATCTAAAGATCTTGTTAGAAATTTACCAAAATTAAATTTTAAAAATTATTTTTGTGATGCTTGCAACATAAGAAAACAAGTTCATGCTAGCCATAAGGCTAAAAATATGGTTTCTACTACTAAGTGTTTAGAACTTTTACTTATGAACTTATTTGGTCTGTCGGCTATCTAAAGCTATTGAGGAAACTTCTACACTTTGGTTATTGTAGACGATTACTCAAGGTATACAAGGACTAGATTTTTGAATAAAAAAAATGAAGCGCTTGATTACTTTAAAATTTTAAGTAAGAAAATTAAAGTACAAAAAAGTTGTCCTATTGTGTCGATCCTTACGGATCATGGTCGGGAGTTTAATAACGAGGTACAATTTGGAGCCTTTTGTGACGCTAATGGAATTACTCATAATTTCTCGGCTCCACGTCCTCCTCAATCAAACGAGGTAGTTAAACGTAAAAATAAAACTTTACAAGAAATGAGTCATATTATGTTAAATGAACAATCTATCCCTCAAAAGTTTTGTTATAATGCCATCAACACCTCCACTTACATACTAAATAGAATATTAATGAGCCCCTTCCTTGAAAAAACTCCCTACGTTAAAGGTAAAAAGTCTTCATTAGAATACTTTAAAGTTTTTTTTTTGTAGCAAATGCTTTATCCTTAACATTAAAGATTACCTCACTAAATTCGACCCTAAATCTACCGAAGGCGTATTCTTAGGATACTCCCCCAATAGCAAGGCCTATATAATCTTAAACAAAGAAACCATGAAAATCGAAGAGTCTTTAAATGTAAGATTCGACAAAAGTCCTCCTCCAAAAGCATCACCTTTAGTAGATGATGACATAATTGAAAGTCAAATCATAGAAAACCAAATAGAAGGAATGAAAGATAAGGAAAATGGACCATTAAACAATAAAATTGTAAACATCAAAGAAACCAAAGATCATCCTTTAGAAAAGGTCATAGGAAAATTAAACGAAAGAACTTTAAGGTCTCAAGCACGTAATCAAAGTAATTTCTTTTGTTTTGTGTCATCCGTAGAACCCAAAAATATTAAGGAAGCTATTAAAGACGAAAGTTGGATAATGGGTATGCAAGAAGAGTTAACCAATTCGTAACAAATGATGTTTGGAACCTTGTTCCACCTCCTAAAAAACAAACCATCATTGGTACAAAATGGGTTTTCAATAATAAATTAGATGAAAATGGTGTAGTGTCTAGAAACAAAGTTAGGCTTGTCGCACAAGCATACAACCAACAAGAAGGAATAGATTCGACGAGACATATACTCCCGTAGCAAGGTTAGAATCTATAAGAATCCTTCTTGTGTATGCTTGTGCAAATGATTTTAAAATTTTCAAATGGATGTCAAAAGTGCCTTCCTAAATGGTTTTTTAAATAAAGAAGTCTACGTATCACAACCTCTCGGTTTTGTTGATTTCAAAAAACCTAATCATGCGTACAAACTCAAAAAGGCTCTTTATGGTCTTAAACAAGCACCTAAAGCTTGATATGATATACTTAAAGCCTTCCTCCTAGAACATCAGTATAGCATAGGATTGGTAGATAACACATTATTTACCAAGAAAAGAGACTCACATATTATTATTGTCTAAATATATGTGGACGATATTATATTCGGATTAACTTGTCAAGGGCTTTGCGATGATTTTTCCAAAATCATGCATGATGAGTTCGAAATGAGTATGATGCGCGAATTGAATTTTTTCCTCGGTCTACAAATAAAACAACTAGATGATATCATATTTTTCAACCAATCTAAATATACCAAAGAAAAACTTAAAAAATTTGGTCTAGAAGACTCAAAACACCAGTGTCATCTAAAACTAAACTCACCAAGGACGAAGACGACGAATCCGTAGACAACACCAAGTATCGAGGCATAATTGGTCGTTTACTCTACCTCACGGCAAGCCAGCCAGACATCATGTTTAGTGTTTGTCTATACGCTCGTTTTTAAGAAGATCCCAAATCTTCTCACATTGAAGCCATTAAAAGAATATTTAGATATATAAAAGGAACAACACACCTAGGATTATGGTATCCCAAAGAAACGGGTGTAGAAACCATAGTTTACGCCGACTCTGACTATGCTGGGGACTATGATCGTAAGAGTACCAGCGGTGTTTGCACCTTCATGGATTGCTGTCTAACATATTGGTTCTCCAAAAAACAAACCGAACTAGCCATCTCCATTACAGAAGCAGAATACGTATCCGCAATCAAAGCATGCCAACGAGCGTTGTGGATGAAACAAGCCTTTGTAGACTATGACATCAAACTAAACGACATTCTCGTCCTATGTGACAACAAAGGAGCCATCAAACTTAGTAAAAACCCCGTCTTACACTCTCAAACCAAACATATAGAAATTCGACACCATTTCCATCGAGATAATGTTCAAAAGGGAAACATCTCAATAGAGAAGGTCTCCCCAGAAGATAACATTGCTGATATCCTAACCAAACCACTCAAACGTAAACCTTTCAACTTGCTTAGACTAGGACTTGGACTTATGGAACCAAATGCTTAATAAATCCAAGAAGTAGGAATGACTACTTGTTGACTCATATGAACTCTTCAAGTCCCTCGGTAAATGTCACTTCTAAAAAATCCAAACAATCACTTTTGACTCACGTCAAAATAATAATCTAAAAGCTAACTTCATTAGTCTATCAACCCTTGCTGTGATGATGCGTTTACGAGGAGTATACTTAAGAAACTCGTATTCTGATTTCTTGCCCTGCACATTCAGAAATATACTCATAGGACAAATTATATTTGTCCTAACCACACATTAGAAACCAATGCCCTAACCAATAGTCCCTGAATCTACAAGATTTTACCATCAGGTAGTTGTATCTTCTCAAAGGATGAATCCCTCTAAAAGGAATTCGCCAGATCCGGATCTTATAAATCTCTTTTCTTTTTAAATCTGAGTCTAGGATTCTATTTCGCACTTCAAAATAAACTTCCAGGGAAAGTTTTTGAATCATACTACTATATGTACCTATACTACATACTGTTACATATACATTGCATTATTATAGGAAATTTTCTCATATGCATATGAAAACCCCGAATGAGAACTTTTTAACAAGAAATACTTCTTACGACTAGGACACACATGAAAATATTTTCATACATTGATTAATACAAAGCAAAAACGTTTTTTTCATACATCAGTACATATGTGTCTTGAATGCTAAAGAGAATACATAATCAATATGTATTTTCGGGTACATTCAGCCGAAGCAACATTAAATTAAGGAACACTTTGGGTTATCTTACTATTATATTTTCTTTTTGAGTCGAGAATACCGCACCTTCACATTATTTGCATATAGAGACACACTAGAATTCACTTAACCCTTCAATATTAACTTGGGATAATCTATCATGTTGGTATTATAAGACTTCTAAAAACTCTTTGCATTGCCTTCACCTTTCCATAATTTTCCCTTTTTTCTATTGTACAGATGTCCGGATCCCTTTAATATCAAGGGTGGATCCCTTCTGAAAGGGATCCGGCTGATCTGGCTCATCAAAGACATTAAAATACGGATTTTAAACTTCAAATTCCTTACTTTCCTTCATTTTCAACGTATTATCAGCCTTTAGATATTAGAGTTTGACCTTATATACATTAACTCCATATCTAATTATTAGATTTTGCTAAAATTAGTAGAATTAACATTAAATAACATGCATGGCTTTCTATATAAATGGCCATACTTCTCCATTGCATCTTCATCACCAATTCACCCACAAATCTCAACCAAACTTTGAGTATCAAAATGCCTAAAACATCTAGTGAAAAGAAAACAAACAAGGCACTTAGGAGGACCGCTAGAATTAGTGTAAGACCGTGTTGAATCCAACATCTCCAAACAACTCACCTCCGAATGATTACCATGTAGCCCCACCTTCTACACCCTTGGACTCTCCACCAATAACACCTTTGGCACCATCGGGATTCTCTCTAACCGAACTTCTCACAATCCCAAAGACAACACCACCACCACTAACCATGCCACCTCCGGCTCCTACTCAGCGAACCAAGCAATCATCACCTTTAACAATTAACCTAGAACCCGTTGAGCTCATATTCTCAACAGCTCCTACATCTCCTCATCATCTCTTCAACTTTCTAGATGATCTCCCCCCAAGGACCACCAACCCACCTCCTCTTTAACCCACGTTCGAATCCATCGAATGTATTACAAACCAGCCACCACCAATTCCCGATATCATGGACATGGAACCTCCTATATCACCGCTTCCTCCACATCTTCCGCCACTCTCTCAGCCCATGTGGTCTAACGACATTTTACCACCTCTTCCTCATGAAACATTTTGTGAGCATTGCCAATGCACACAAGTTGTTGTTCATGAGTTGCGTGACGAGATGAGATTCATTCTCAACCACATCCTCGATCGTCTCAACACTCTCACCCACCAAACCTATCCTTAGAATATTTGGTAAAGATTATACGATATATATATATATATATATAATAAATATATATATATATATATATATATATATATATATCGTTTTTTGTCTTCATTTTAGTTTTTAGGTAAAATAACAAATCCTTGTTCCTATTTTTACCCATTTGTAATGTGACAAAAAGTCACTCATTTGGTTGTTCAATTTTATTACAAGGATTGTCATACATGTCTTACTTGTCTTGTACCTTTTTCTTTATGCATCTTAGTTACTATTACACAAGATTTTGGAAGATTTGATATCCAAAATCTTGATTTGCACTGCCAGAACCCCGGATCCCCTACCTAACACTGGTCGGATCCCTTTTGGAAGGGATTCGCTGAATCCAGGTGAACAATGCTAAATTTTGCCTATAAATAGCAAGCTATTTCTCATGTTTTCTTCACCCCTTTCTCTTGCATTTCTCTAACATTCTTATATCTCTCTCCAACCTTTGATCTCAGATCTAGTTTAGTTTCATATTTCATTTTTAGGTGATTCTCTTATCAGAAGAAGAAATTGTCGAAATTGCATACGAGACGATTAAGCTCAAGTTTCCTTGTTGCTCGTCTCCATCATCATATCAAGATTATCTTATTGATTCCTGTACATCATTATTCATTGTAATCACATACTTCATCCTTGTAAAGTATTGATAGCATTGAGTTGGTTCTACCTTTGTTAGAACCCGGTATTTAGCTTTGTACCAAAAAAAAGTGTAAGCGATGTAAGGTTGGTTGTACCTTTGTTAGAACCTGGTATTTAGCTTTTTACCGGATAAAGTGTAAGTGAAGATATGAGGCTTCTCCTCCAGAAAAAGATACTGTGGACTAGTGTTTACGAACTCTCGAGTTGGGTACTCAGAGAGTAGAGTAGGGCAAGAAAGGTGTCTTTGTAGCCGAACCACTATAAATACTTGTGTCACTGTTCTATCTCTTCCTACTTTATCTTTACTTTATTTGCCTTTATTACTATTTGATTGCTTAGATAAATTTCAAATCAATATCAACAATCTTCATATAAACTTGATCTATATAATTTTGAAACATAAATTTAAATCGGTAAAAGTATTCAACCCCCCTTCTTGTTTTCCACATAATTTATTCTCGATCGGTTAATTTTGTGATGCGGATTTGGAGGATGCATTCAAAAAATCTACTTGCTTTATTAGAGATCTTCAAAGAAATGACCTACTTACGGGTACTTGTGGATCTGTCTTTACATAATTGCTTTACATTTTACATGAATCTTCTTCTCCCACTCCAATTTTCTTTATGGCCAAAGCTTTAATGACTCAAGCATGGTTATGACATCATCGGCTTTCTCATCTTAACTTCGATACCATCAATCTGCTATCAAAGAATGACATTGTGAATGGCCTACCAAATATGAAGTATGTCAAAGATCATCTTTGTTCATCTTGTAAACTGGGTAAAGCGAAGCGTTGTAACTTCAAGACAAAAACTGTTCCTAACTCTAAAGGACGGTTAGATTTGCTTCACATGGACTTATGTGGTCCCATGCATGTTCATTGCATTAACAGAAAGAAATACATCCTTGTGATTGTCGATTACTACTCCCGATACACTTGGACTCACTTTTTGAGGTTCAAAGATAAAACACCGGAGGTACTAATCAACTTTCTCAGAATGAATCAATGGGGACTTCAAGCTCAGGTCAGAACAGTCCGTACTGACAGAGGAACTGAGTTCTTAAACAAGGCACTCCAGACCTACTTTCAAGAAGAAGAAATCAGTCACCAAACGACAATTGCTCGAACACCTGAACAGAATGGCGTTGTCGAAAGACAAAACCATACTCTTGTTGAGGCTGCTTGAACAATGCTTTCAGCTTCTAAACTTCCACTATTCTTTTGGGCTGAAGAATTGCAACGACATGTTATACCCAGAATCGGTCTCTAATTATACCAAGACACGAAAAGACACCATATCACATCATTAATGAAAGGAAACCAACTCTCAAATTTCTTCACATTTTTGGCTGCACTTGCTACATAGTCAGAGATGGTGAAAACCTTGACAAGATGAAAGAGAAAGGGGATCCGTGAATTTTTGTAGGATATGCTACATAGTCAAAGGGATATAAAGTTTATAACAAGAGGACAAGATTTATCATATAATCCATTTACATCAACTTTGATGAACTGAAAGATATGGCACTTGAACATAACAGTTTAAGCCCCATGCCTCAACTACAATAGACTTATGTTCATAACAGTACATAACTCAGAATTCAAGACCACATTGATGAACATTCAAATTCAAATCTGGTTCAGAAGTTGTTTCTCAAGCAGAATTGACAGATACATCATCACTACAAGAGTTGGAATTATTATTCAATCCTATATTGATAAATATTTCAATAGAGGAAACCAAGGTGTATCTAAGTCTGCCACTATCTCTGATCTTCAACAACAAGATACATCATCGACATTGAATGTTCAACACACATCAAAACCATCAAATCCATCAACAAATGTCATTGTTGAGAACAACGACAACAATTAAGCAGTAAATGCACAGTTTGACAAAGAAGAATTTATCAACCCTTTCTGTACACTGGTACATGAAGTTGCTAAGTCATCCTCACGCAATGTTGATCTGTCAAACATGCATACATTCTACTAAACACACCGTTCTGACTAACATTGGACGAAGATATCATCCATTAGAACAAGTTCATGGAAATCCATCCATGCTTGTATAGACAAGACGCCAACTTGCTACAGACCCTAAAATGTGTATGTTCACGCTCACCATGAGTACTGCTGAACCAAAGAACATTAAAGAAGCAATGGCTGATCATGCATGGATTGAAGCAATGCAGGAAGAACTTCATTAGTTCGATAGACTCGAGGTCTAGGAACTTGTTGACAAACCCTTTGGAAAAACAGTTATTGGTCTAAAGTGGTTATGGAAAAATAAGAAGGATAAAGAAAACACTGTCATTCGCAACAAGGCACGACTTATGTGTAAGGGATATCGTCAGAAAAAGGGTATTGAATTCGAAGAATCTTTGCGCTAGTTGCTCGATTAAAAGCTGTTCGGATTTTCATTGTCTACGCTGCACACAAATCATTTACTATCTATCAGATAGACGTCAAAACAACTTTTCTAAACGGTCTACGGAAAAAAAATATGTAAGTTAGCAAAACGGGTTTGTTGATCCAGATCATCCAAAAAAGAGTAAAAAAAACTCCAAAAGCATGATATGATTAACTCTCATTACTCTAAGGTAGGGGTGCTCACGGTTCGAAAACCGGACAGGACCGACGAAAACTGGACCGTACCGAAACCGAGTTTGGTCAAAACTGTAACATTTCTCAATTTCAGGTCATTTACGACTCCTATTATTTGTCACGATTTATTTTGGTCCGATACGCGTTTACTTTTAAATTAACTTTTAAGCTAAATCGCGTAGACCAGAAATAATCATTTAATGTAAACGGTCATCAAATAAATTAAGGTTTACATCAACCAAGTAATAAAAAATTATTAAGAAGATAATTATTAACTTAGAGTGTTTTATTTTTATTGGTCACGTAAAAGGTTTACGTTTCGCAATAAAATACATTCGGACACACCCCGAAAATACCTAGACTTACCTAGACTCAAACCAATTCCCACTTTTAATCCTTAAACATAAAAACTATCAAATTCTTGTGTTAATAAGCCATATGGCCAGCTATGGGTAAAGAAAACCCATAAACCATTGGATAATAACATGAATTTTGTATCATGATCTCCTAATTAAGGAATGTACCTTGTAATCTTAACAATATTTCAAATCTCTCCTTCCTTCCTCCCTAAACCACACGTCCCACCTCATAATACAACTAGCAAAGCTCCTAAAAGATCCCTATGTACATGTACAACATATGTTAATTAAAACTTTGTACCTAATGTCCCCTAACTAGCTAATACGCATTGGATAATAACCAAATGACCTCTCATTTGCCCTTGTTTTGCCGCGACAATACACACACATATACACACAACACATAAGATTTTCAAATCTTAAGAAATCTTGTACAACTACCTTGCAATTAAGGAGTGTACTAGGAGGGTATTAGCAAAACCATGCGTGCTTAAATAGAAACCATAAAACCACCTTGTTAGGGCACGGTTTGGCTTGTTTAAGGAACTAGAGGAGTTAACTAGCCACCTTGCCTATAAATAATCACACACTCTTACCATTTAACACTCTTACAATTCACAAAACACTTAAACAACTAATCAATACTTGTCTCTCTTATTCGGGTCACAAACCGCACCCAAGCACACCCACACATCTTGTTTTTGAGTCAACATAGATTCATTAGGGTTTACATACGCGACCTCAAGGGTTTTCACGAGCTAGGTTTGGGTATACACTAAACTTGGAAGCTTTGGTTGGGTAAACTCGATCGTGTATGCACTTGGTTTGCTTGCATAGCTCGGACAAGACACTAGGACCCTTGTAAGTCCCTCACAACAAGATACATTTCATAATTTAGTTCCCTTTTTTGATTTCTTATCCATATGTCGCGTTAAATATATAAAGGATATGCTAGCATGAACCTATGCACGACAACGCACATATACACGGGTGCATAATACTTGTGTGGTGCTAAAATGTAGTAAGAATACGTACATATGATCGAAAATAACTAAACATATCCATTTAACGTCGGGTAAAGAAACCAAGGTGAAATACAACCCTTACACGCGAAACCAATGAAACTAATACGTAAACTTTTATGGTAAACGGGATACTACGGCTTGGGAAGGAGTAAGTGATCCATATTAACGTATGCATGTGATAGACACGACCCATGATTAAGCCAAACAAAATGAAATATGGTTACTATGACTTTTCGAAACATACATGTTGTTAGGGGATTCAACGGGCCATAATGGGCCTTGTATAATTTAAGCATGCCCACATTCGAGCCCAACAGGCCTAACAGTGGGGACCCATAGCTTATTGATAAGCTCGTTTGAGCTTATTGTTGGACGAATGGCTCATTAAACTCGAAGTATAACAAGCATGCATCAAATAAACCCCTTAACGGGCCTATCAGGCCCAGTAAGCACAAACCGGCCAACAGACCAAGTAGTAGGGCCCACGAAGTGGCAATAAGCTCTATGTGCTTATTCAAAAACCTAATGTGCTTATTTGAGGCTATATGGACCTTATGTATCACAAAAATCATAACCGAACACATATCGGGCTTGGTAGCCCATTTATATGACCACCGAGAGCCTATAAGCCACAAATAAGCTTTGACAGCTTATTTGTAAGCTTAAACAGCTTATGAGGCTTATACTAACCCTAGACAAGCTAATGGACCCAAATAGATTAAGCCCAAACACGTAAAATACCTATCGGACTTGTAATGTGCCCAAAAGCCCGTTATCAAAGCTTAATTGCTTATTTAATAAGCCGAACCTAAAACAGACCCTAATGTGCTTATAAGTCTAGAAAATAAGTTAGAAATCCTTAATGGACCTTTTACACCTATTCGTGGATTGAGTTATTGGGCTCACAAGCCCAATAAGCTCGAATAAGCTTCAATAAGCTCTCCCGAGCTTATTTTTAGCTTAACTAACTTAAATAAGCTAAACGAAGGCTTTTGTGCTTTTTAAAACTTAATCGGACCTTTAAAATACTTATTAGACCTTAACGGGCCCAATAAGGTCCATTAAGCCAAAATAAGCTCATCCGAGCTTATTTATAAGCTGGGACAGCTTATACGCCTTAAAGGAGCTAAAAGAAATGTAATACCACTTGTTAGAACTTAATTGGAGTTAAAATGCGATTTTTACAAGTTGAGGGACTAAAAGTGTCAATTTGCAAACTATAGGGTCAAAAATGTCAATACTGATTTTAACAAGTTCAAGGACTGTTTCTGTCATTTTTGGAAACTAAAGGACTATTTTCAACATTAAGGGACCTAAAGTGTAACTTGCGTAAAGTTGGAGAACTAAAAATGTAATTATGGAAACTTAAGGGTTTAAAATGTAAATATTGTATATTTTATAAACCTAAGGGCTGTTTTGTAATTATAGGAAACTTTAGGGTATTTTGTAAACGAAAGTGAATTTATAAACACTTAACGAGGCGGACGAATTATAATATATTCGGATATCATTCGGTTTTGAACACGACTTAATAAATAAGAATATTTATTAACAAAGCTTATACGTTTCCAAAAGCCATCGCGCAAGTACAAATACAATAATCGTGTGCACCACCACACAAGTGATAACAATATATATAAACTAGCAATTGATTTTAGTTATACATTAAGTCGTTAGCTTAAATATGTAGACTAAGACTGACCGTGTTTACTTAGGTATTTGACGGTGTGATTCATTGCTATACTTGGATATATTTATCATTCAGATGACTACCTCCTAAGGTGAGTTCATAGCCCCATGTTTTACAATTATTTAAATGATTTACATCCTTGGGGTGAGAACATGCTTTGTTTTACAAATTGGACGCAAGTGTACATTTTATACAATGATTACGTGTTTGCCTAAGTAGCGATAACCCACTAAGCCCTTTATCATGAACTGTCAATTACTAGATTGTGAGCGCGAATGTTATAAATAGATCTATTTAGGATTGACATCCCCGTTTGGGTGAGTAGCGCTCACTGTGCCGGGTTGCCGGACAACAAACGTATACCATGTCGGATTGGGATGTTGCAGGTTAAAACATCATTTACGGGCATTTATTGGCAAATTATTGCATTCATACACGTCGAGCTTCAGTGTCATGAGCTTAGGAAAACGTAATTACCTTTTTGTGATGTTTGCATTTGTTGCTTAATCATACACTTGGAAATCTTGCTGTCCTACAATTGATTTACATAAACCTATGAATTCACCAACTTTATGTTGACGTTTTAAGCATGTTTTTCAGGTCAATAAGGCACGAGGTGCGATGATACATTGGAGGTCAATAATTGAAGAGTCAACATTTAAGATTTGGGGTCTTATTACATTTTGGGGACAATTGTTATAAACCGGAATCTTTATTTATATTGTTGAACAATTTGAAGCCATGAGCTTATGTAATAAACAAGTATTTTGTTAATCCAATGTATCTTTTTCAAACGACATGTCTAGTGGTCGTTCTCAGATCTTGTGCTATTGAACTATGAAGTAACGCCCTTGGATATTCAACATTCCGCTGCGACCCAGATTTGGGGGTGTTACAAAAGTTACCGCCACCAAGACCAAAGATGAGCACATTTTTCTCACCAATGTTGGTAGCCTTCTTGTCAAGATCGTAAGCAATGGAAGCAGTTTTTGGCTCATAAATGATATGCATAACATTGAGACCGTAGATGACTCCGGCATCCTTGGTAGCTTGACGATGTGAGTCGTTGAAGTAGGCATGGACTGTTACGACAACGTTCTTTACGGTTGGAGTAAGGAAAGCCTTAGTAACTTCCTTCATCTTGATGAGGACCATAGAAGAGATTTCCTCAGCGGCAAAGGTCTTCTCCTCAGCCTTGTAGTTGACAACGATCATAGGCTTCTCTGCAGGTCTAACATAAGTAACATTAGCAACACTTTGTTTAACGACAGGCTCTTGTTAACTGATGTTTGCACTGTTCTCGTTGCTCAGAACAACTGCTTGAGTTTTTACATTCAAACATTAAGCAGGATCTATGTTTGCTTAATTCAAGTTAATTTTTGTCCTTTGAACATGATTTCAAAGAAGAAAATCTTACCGTTTGAGTATGCGATTCGTTTATGAGGAATTGATTGTGAGGAATTAGCATTGAATTTTGAGTATAAGATTCATTTGTGATGATGATGCATTTTTTAGAACTAGTTGGTTACCCGCGCATAGCGGCGGTAATAGAAAATTTACTAACTCAACTCTTTACGCAATTTCCTACTCGCATAGTAATTTCGTTTCACAACACTTTAAATGTATGTGTTCGTTGTATGTGTTCGTTTGGGTTTCCCGTAGCTTTCCCGCAACACCATATTAACTTCATCATTCTCACATGTAAAGAGACAACACACTCTCCGAAAGTATATAGTTTTAACGTATCAAGTTTATATTTAATTAAGGTTAAAGTTGTAAAAAGTATAAATCAACATAAAATAAACCCACTAAAAATGTAAAAAATAAAAAAATTATAAAATATAACAAAATGTATGTTGAATTAAAGAGCACAAAATTTTAAAAAATATAGTGAAATTAGATCATAATAAAATTAAATTGATAAAAAGATATTTCAATTTGAAAATAAAGGTGATTTTTTAATCAAAATGTGACACATGTCACTTTTTGATGTGATTCACAAAAATAAGATAGATGGTCAAGATTGCACCTCCTTATCTTAATTTTTAATGGGTCCCACATTATAAATGCTTTATATAATAGTTTTTTTAGAATACATCCATTCCTTTCTTAAACAAAATCTCCTACTATTTTTTTGCAAGATTCATGTGTTTCATGTTTGACTTTCCCTGAATTCATGAGTTTCTTTTCCCACTCACAAAAGTTACAGGCCGATTTTTGAAATTTCAAAATAGTAGGATTTTTTTAGCAAGTTTTAATGAGCATTGTTTTGTAAGTTACAGAAATTAATGGTCAAAATAATTTCCCTCCTTTCATAATTAATTCTCGGATTTGAATTAAAAATGTCATTAGTTGAATCCACCGAGTTATTTCCTAGCTTTTTTGTATTTTGGTTTTGAAAACTTGTCACAAAAATCAGGTTGGTCCACTGGTTGTGCATTCATTTGTGGTGTAACAGACTCAAGTTCGAATCATGTAGATAGTGGCGGACCTAGGAAGTTAGAGGGTGGGGGGCAAAAAAAAATTACACTAAAAACTGAATTTTTGTAATTTTTTTGGCGAACTATGGAGGGCACCGCCCCCCCATACCTTTCAAGTAGTTCCGCCCCTGCATGTAGATGTACATTTTTAAGGTATATGCATGAAATATGTTGTTGATGTGGCTTTATTGGCTGCCTAGTCGGCTTTATATGTGCATACGTAGATACATAAATGCCTTTGTGACTTTGTTGGCTGCCTAGGTGGATTACAAATTGGTGACATGGAATTCGAAAATGATGATGTGGCTATAATTATTGGTGAGGTGGTAATTCTTTGATGATTATGTGGCATTAATCTTGCCAAGTTAACATTCTGATATCCATTTATATATAAAAAAATGTAAGATATATATATAAATATAAATATTAATTTTTTATATATAAAATTTTATTGATCTTTTTATATATATAAAATATATAAAAAATATATATATTTATATGAATTCGGTTTTCGGTTTAGACTGTCAAACCCATATCCAACCCGAGAACCGAATTCGTAGTTTGGTTCGGTTCGGTTTTGGCAAATTCGGTTCGGTTTCGGTTTTCGGTTTTTTCGGTTATTTCATTTTTTTTTCTCACCCCTACACACGAATACATTTTGAGATTTTTTTAACCATTTGACCTGATTACTTTTTAGATTATTCTTTTAGCCTAACCCATTTGACCTTGTAAATCAATCTTAAAAAGTCATATAGACCAAGTGGTCTATATGACCAATCATCGTGCATACAATTTATGATATTTGATATGATTTATGCAGTACACCTACTGAAGTCACCGAAAGAATCTTGAAAGGAAGAATGGACTAACCAGCTCGAAACACAACTATTTAGCTTAGAGTATGTATGGACAATTATGAAAGTGAGTAAGCTTCGGTGCTGATTTCGTAATGTTATTATACTTTGGTGTCCGTTAGCTTGTTTCATAAGGTAGTTTTGTTTTTTTGGCTTGGAAAGTTCCATTACCTTTTTTTCTTAAAAATCAATTTGCTTCGCCTGTGATAATTGCTTCTTTTTTTATTTTGTGCAAGTAATAGCATTACAATATGTACCATAATCTGTCTTTCCCATACCTGAATCCAATAAACAGAAACCTGACCACTTGGTCTATATGACCACACAAATAATTTAACACATGTTCGATTATGATTTAATTGTGAAGCATTTGATTTTGGAGATCCTGATCTAAAGTTATCTCCGGTTTCCTTGTCGATTTTAAGGCTTCAAGAATTTTGTTTCACAAAACTTCAGTTCAAGGCATGTTAGTATTTCTCAAACTAGGAAATCACAATCTGTTTCTGTTTCACGAACTAGTTCATGTTTTTGCTGTCCTTGTCTTGGTTCTAAAATGCCATAAGTAGGGATGTTCATTAAGCTGAATCCAGACCGCTGTAAACTAGCTCTCTAAAATGATCTAAATTGGTTCATTAGAGTTAGTTTACACCAACCACTTTGCGTCTTTGTTGTTTTCATTCGGCTTACGTCCGGTCTGTTTTAACCCAACGAACACCCTTACTTTCAGGCACATTAGAATCAAGACCAGGACCATTGTAGCAAAAACCATGTAGATCAACCTTGTCAGTTACCTGCAAAGATTAAAAAGTGTATGCCCAGCTTATCTAAACTTGTTATATGCAAAACAATACTATGTGGCCATAAAGAATGGCTGCTGATTTGCATTTAAAAACTCTCATATGCAATACGTCATTCACATCATTTACACTGCCTGACGTACCACTCATAGTAGCATCTTTGGTCTTGATTTGGTGCACAACCTCAAGTTAAACCATGTCAACTGAACTATTCACCACTGGTTGTGCAACAGGCGAATAGAGGGTTGTACAAGATTTCCAGTCATTTGCTTATTTGACTTGCGTTCTCTCCCCTTGTGATGAAGTTAACTTTCGGGGTCGAGGTTGACCCGCTTCCAAAACAGCCTCGAGCTTGCTTTTAACCTTTTTCTTCACCAAAACTTCGGAAACCGTTGAGTTATTCTGATTGCTGGAATTTCCCTTTAGTTTCTCTTGTTTTGGCCTGTCTGCCGTAAGTGCCTTTACAGAATTGGACTGCCCTGCCACAGCATTAGCAGCCATTGTGTTGGATATTTATCTCATTGGTGCACTCGAATCAGTGACTAGCTTATCAGGAATGCGTTGGGCAGACCCATAGAGCCATTCTTCCCAAAAGTGGGATGATTCGGAGAGAAAGTAAATAAGAAGCTTATAATTAGTAAAATGACTTAAATTGCCTAACATATAAAATACTAAAACAAAGGTTATACTTGTAAAATCATTAGTTGCTTTTTTTTTCTCTCCAACTCTGGAACTAACTCAGGAACACGAAATAAAAAGTTAAATACCATTCATCTCCTCCTCTTTTCTGCCTATTTTTATCACTTCTCTTCTCTTCTTTTATTTCAAAACTCGAGAACAAAGCGTTAACATCAAATTAGAGAGAAATAATATAAGTTCCACAACCGCAAAGCATAATGGTTAGTTAAGCTGCTTAATAGGCAAAAATGTATTTAAACATGTCATTTAAATTTATGTTGGTAAATGTGTGAAAAAACTACATTTAATAATCCATATATTTTGGTACCTCAAATTTGGCTAGCCGGGTTTTTTACTACCCTAAACTTTTAATGGTGCGGTGTAGTACCCTGAACTTGTAAACTCGGTAAATTGAAGGGTTGACTTGGTCATGTGATCATATGTGACATGTTTTTGTTAGTTGTTTAACGATCGTTATCACATACACTTCTTTTTCCTCCTTCTCCCATTTAATTTCACAGGGCTAATTTATTCTTCTATACTTGATGTCCATAGCCACAAATTAGGACAACAAGATGCATGATTACATCATAACGCTGAATGAGTTGAAGAAAAGTATGTTAAATTAATCAAAAAATTGTTTTTTTGTGAGAATCAACTATGATTCCGTTTAATTTCATTTGAGCGGTCGAGATTATACTTCAACATAGGGACATTTAGTGATAAAATACATTTACGGAATTTTTTTGTGGTTAATCGGCACTTAGTATGTTATATTGCATTGGTTTTTGAATTTATTCGAAATTTTGCAAGTTACAATGTATACTTCATGATCTGTACATGTGTTTAATTTGATGTATATGTCTATTAGATTTTGAAGAAAACAAATACGTGATTCAGCTGACATTTATAATGAATCCTATTCAATAAAGTTACATTGTTGTGGCTTTAGTTTATGCTATGACAACATGATTTAACGCATTTACCATGAAACTTGATAACATCGTGCAAATGATGGTTTGAATCACATAATTTGCAGACGCTGTCCGATACACAAACCTCAAAAGAATATACATAATACTTCAAAAAAAGATATCACAATTCAAATAATACAAGCCAAAAATCGACGCATAAGCCAATTTGCATTACAATCTCCAACATATTAAAATATCCAAATTTCCAACATACTGCTAAAGAACCAAAATTCAATATTTCAGCAGATTATTGTTTGCAAAACAAATAAAAAAAATCATGTCGTAATTTAATAATGTTGATTGAATCACGGATTCGAAACTTGAGAACCCGTCTTCTTGGTAGCATACGTTTTGGTTGGCTTTTTAGTCTTGTACTTCTTTGACTGATACTTGGCATTCGTTAAAAAACTAACGCTAATAAGTCACGTGACAACATGTGAGTGAGTCAAGGCCCAGTTATATCCGAGTTTACAAGTTCATGGTACTACATCGCACCATTAAAAATTTAGGGTAGTAAAAAACCCGGTTAATCAAGTTTGAGGTACCATTATACACTTTGGCCTTAAATAAAGATTAAGGTTGTACGCCTTAAAAAATACTAGAAGGTACCCGCGCAAAGCAGCGGTTTAAGAAGCATTAAAAATAAAAAATAAAACTAAAATTAATAAAAATATATAAAAATGGATGTTGAATTAAAGAGTACAAAATTTTAGAAAATATGGTAAAATTAAATCATAAAAAAAATAGATAAAAAGATATTTCAATTTAAAAATAAAGATGGTTTTTTAGTTAAGATGGATGGTTAAGATTGTACATAACAAAAAGTTGTTACAAGAGGTTGTTAGATGGATGTGTTTGTTGTTAAAAAGAGATATTTCCATAAAAAGAAAGAGAAAAAAGTCTGAATTTTTAGACTTTCCGAAAATAGAATGTCCCAAATGCTTTATAATGTAGTATAGATTTTAGGCAATTTTATAGAATTTTCACCGATTGACCTGTACTTTATTTAACATGTTTGGGATAAAACACAACGCCAAATCCAAACTGACCCGTGTATAAGTAAACAAGTCACCATTGCCAACTCTAGTATATAGCATTAAAAAGGACAATCGACTCCAAAGCATCTGATGAGTCTGTATGCCCTATAATTATCAATACTTTGTGATCATTTAAAGTTTTTCTCCTTGCTTTTGCCCTACCAATTGCTCGTTTGATCCCATGCTTATCGATGCAGCCTTTTGGCAACATTTCTCCTAGCTGCAACATGAACATATAACATATTACGTTTAAATATTGTTTAACCTTGTTGAATTCAAGCAACATATAAGATTATATAATAGCATAGACAATATTCAAATGCCATATATTTTAATGTGAGCTTATGCACAAGAAACCAGCATATACAAAACAATAGTGTAATGCCATACTCTCAGATTTATGAAATGTATAGGTGAAGTTTCTGATGAAGGACAGAGAAAAAAACAATCAGAATATATAATTGATGGAAACAAAATCAGGTTGGGTTCAATAACCGAAACACATTAATTAGTATCAACCCAACCTGACTTTGTTTCTACCTATTATATATATTTTAGATTGTTTTCTTCTATGTCCTTCATCGGAAACTTCACCTATACATTTCATAAATCTGAGAGTATGGCGGTACGCTATGTCTTGTTTATGTTGGTTTCTTGTGCATAAGCTCACATTAAAATGTATGGCATTTATGTTGCTTGAATTCAACAAGGTTGGAAAATATTTAAACGTAATATGTTCATGTTGCAGCTAGCAGAAATGTGGCCAAAAGGATGCATGGGATCAAATGAGCAATTGGTAGGGCAAAAGCAAGGAGAAAAACTTTAAATGATCACAAGGTATTGATAATTATAGGGCATACAGTCTCATCAGATGCTCCGGAGTCGATTGTCCTTTTTAATGCTATATACTGGAGTTGGCAATGTTGACTACTTGACTTGTTTACTTATGCAGGAGTCAGTTTGGATTCGGCGTTGTGTTTTATCTCAAACATGTTAAATAAAGTACAAGTCAAATGGGTGAAAATTCTATAAAGTTGCCTAAAGTATTTTCTAAGGCATACAACCTCCTAGATCTTTATTTAAGGGTGGTGATTTGCAAAGTATTTTCTAAGGCATACAACCTCCTGGATTACAAAAGTAGAGCGTTGGAAGTATTTATATTGATGGGTTATTTCATACCCTTTAGTTAGTACATTTTCCATTTAATTAAAGGAAAAAGATTCTCTAAAGTTCATTTGAACTTTAGAGGTAAAGTTCCCTCACATAGATAATACCGGGGCCTACCGCGGGACCCAGTTTTCTTTATCCTTGTGAGGGGACTTTACCTCTAAAGTTCAAATGAACTTTAGAGGATCCTTATCCTTAATTAAAAGCATTAGAAATCATTTTGGGAAATATCGGCCTAACCAAAACACTGCCCCATTTCATTAATAGCTATTCCATTTGTATTTTTACCAATTGAGCTTTTATCAATAACATAAAACCCAAAATGACCCTTTGCTCCAATGGAGTCAATTGTGCATATGAATGGTTTGTCGACATCTGTCGGGCCACCCTTCATCCGTGTTTTTTTATGCAAATTAATCACTTCCTCAATTATCTCTGAAGTACGTTCTTTATCAATCACTTTTGGAGCAGCATCGTTTTCCTTAGAAACAATGCAAACATCGCAGCCCTTATTTGAAGTCATAGCCTTTATTAAACATAACCAATAGCCTGCAATAATCTCTTTCTAAACAAGATGAAACAGGTTACGAGTGTAAACATTTGTTGCATGATATTTAAATAGGTAACGGTGTCTGCAAACGAGTCAAACGACTGATGATCTAATCTTTCTTGTTTGTATATTTGTTTTTCTATTGCAGACTCATAACATAGCCTAAACTTCACAAGTGTTGAACAGACAATCGTAAAATATGAGAAGAATGAATTCTCGCTCTCTGACCCAGACATAGTCATCATCAACCCACACAGTGACGAATCAACAAAAAAGTGGGGATCCATGATGATCTAATCCTATACATTTTTTACAGCCACTTGTGATTCACAAGATTAAATTCCTCCATAAGCTTATTCCATTTATCCTCAAACCCCTCCTTCCAGATAAACATATTCCAAACAATCTTACTAAATTTACTTTTGAAATCAGTTTCATCATAAATTCTCGATACGATCTGAAAAAACAAAAATTATGATAAAAAACATTAGTATGTGATATATCACATGATACTTTAAACACCATACCACAAAAAAAGTGTGATAACAGTCAAGTATCACAAGTGATAAATTACATGTTATTGTTAAAGAACAACTAAAATATAAAAGAGCAATGCAATATCACAAGTGTTACATCATATGTACATTAGGACAGTTAGAATTAAAGAAGATAGTTTCAAAAACAAGTACCTTGGATGAGATCTTTTGCATGTTATGCAGCATGCAAAGCCTATGTTTAGATTCAGGGAACTTAGAACCAATAGCCTTTCGCGTTGGCACCATCTTGATCAGTTACAACTAAGTTAGGTGCACGAACAAACGCTTTCCTGAACGCTTTGAGTAACCATCCATAAGCTTCTACCGTTTCATTCTTGATAATCCCTTAACCAACAGTAACACATCTCCTATGATTTTCTATAGAAGTGAAAGACACGAAAACCATCTTGTACCTAAAAAGGTATAAAATTATTAGAAAAATCACAAGTGATAAAACATATGCAAAAATATACAAAAAGCAATGAAATATCTCAGATGAGTTTAAATGTTAAAAAAGCATACTTGTTTGTTTTGTGTGTCGCATCAAACGATACAATATCACCAAACTCTTTGTAGTGCACTTTGCAACTTCATCAGCCCAAAACAGTCCGCACAGATCAGCATTCTCAACAAAATAGGCAGAAGAAAAGTCTTTTGCATATCGTTGCTTATCTTCCATCCGAGTAATCAACATTTGAGCATTACTATCTCCTATGAAACATTTTACACCACGGGTGAAGTTCTTAAACTCAGTTTTAGTACCATGAACCAATGAGGACGACCCTTTCAACCCGGTATACAAATTATGCGCTCTAACATCACCAATGTTTGCATTCGCAGCTTTGATAATAAACAGATGTTCGGTGTAACTTAACTTCTTCTCAGCTTTTGACAAATGCTTATACTCAATCTGATCAAGCTCGTGATTGTGTTCCTCATCAAAATTAGTAAGCGTGTACTTTGTTGTACCATGAACCAAATCAAAAACAACACGTGCTTTATAACAAAAAATTCTCTAGTTTAAAGTCCTTACTTGTTTATCATCCTTCTTAGTAGATATAGTATTCAAACAAATTTTCTTTAGGCACCCTTCCCCTATTACACACTAAATACTTCCGATTCACATAACCACTCCTTAATCGTTTCTGACTAGAAAGTCAAACACGAAAACATGCTACTGAAGCGTATTTCTTGTACATACTAATGCATTCCTCAATATTATAAAAAACAATTCCCAATGTTGGTAACACACTAGCAGAAACTCTAGAACCCAAAATACGGATCCGCCAAGAGTGTCAATAAACTCATGATGATTAAACGATTTACGTGTTTTCAAACTATTAGAAGTTGTAAACAAAGGTGATAAAACACACAGTAAATATGATATCAACACAACTTTAAAAAAGGCTTTAACTATGATTATAAAACCAAAACAATGAAATATTACAAGTGATACAATACATGACATATAATAAAAGCTAAACTAGTAAACATCAAAACCTATCAAATAAAACAAAATATCACAAGTGCTACACAAATATCACAAGTGATAATACACATATGCAGTTCAAAAACAAAAAAAGCAATCCAATTCAGTTCAAATAAAAAAAATAAAACTAGCAGCTTAACTAATAAGCAAAATCATACTACAAAAAAAACCACAACTGATACTACACAGATCAAACTAAAAAAACATAAAATCAAATCACAGCTTAAAATAATAAGCAAAATCACACTAAATAACTATTTGTTTAAAGCAAAATTAACCCGTTTAAGCTGTCTAAACTAACAACTAACTTAATAAGCAATATTACCCGTTTAAACTAACAGTAACTTAAACACAATTATTATCAACAAAAAGCACATAAAACAGTAAAAATAAAATTAAAAACATAAAAAATCAAAATTAAATCATAAAGTTACACTCACAGCTTGAATTATCATCCTGAACAACATTAGAATCACATTCAATATTATTCGAACTGCTAACAGCTACATCCACATAATTATCAACTACCGCAACAGCTAAACGATCAACTGAATTACTAGAATCTTCTGCAACTAAAGAAGGATGTTGATTTATGGAGGGAAGGGGAAGAGGTTAGGAGAAAACATACACGAAGTGTGTGTAAAAAATAAGACAAATGAGAAAATAAAAAAATAAAACTTTATATAGTTGGTGGAAACTAGGTTTAATCAAATTAAATCTTATTGTTAGGATTCTAAAAAATGTTTATTATTCAATATAAATTGGTTTTGTAATATTAGTTAGTTTTACTATTTATAAAAAGTGTAATAAGGATAATTTAGCCAAACTTAAGAAAAATACCAAATTAACCAAGTAAGAGTAGATTAGAGAGTTAGTATAAATAGGAGGGAGTTCCTCATTCAGATTAAGTTTGTCATTTGTATTCCTCATTCTCCCTCCCCTTTTCTCTCTTTTAATACAATTACTCATTTGATAAAACTTCCTCTCTAGTATTCTCTCTTCAATCTTAAACCTTCATATATGATATACAATGCATAAGTGACATATAACAAGTGGTATCTATAGCAGTGAGAGATCTAGATTGTTTATTTGTGAATCAAAATACTTAATTGCGTGTAATTTTGATAATATTGATTCGAAAATGGCTTACGTGAGGTTTTTGTATCATTTTTGTACTCCCTCCGTCCTAAAATAATTGTCCTTATTTGACTTTTTTAAGTCTTTCTTTATCAACTTTAACCTTTAATATTTTTCGTTTTTGTTATGTAATACTTGATAAAATTTATACCAATGAAAAATACATTTAAAACTCAATCCATTAATATATATTACATCAAGTATTATATAACAAAAACAAAAATATCTAAGATCAAAATTGAAAGAAAAAGACTTTAAAAAGTCATAAGAGGACAATTATTTTTGCACAGTGTAACACCCCGAAACCGGTTTTTAAGTATTTATTTACGATAATGCCATAGAATGAGTTTGACTACGACTTCTATAAATTTGAAGGCGTTATGTGATTGGTTAGTCAACTCGGTAGTTAAAGTATAAGTATAAATATTATGTAAATGGTTTTAGAAAATACCATGTGCCTTAACTAGAAAGATATAGACTTAAAGGACTAAGGTCGTCAAATGGTAAATGTGCTACATAAGTTAATGTGGTCAAAATTAGGAGAAATAAGACTTGAGGGACCTATTGTGTCAAATGGATAAACTTTCACCAACTAATATACAAATCTCTGGAATTCTCTACACAATTACGTAGTTATGTTTGGTGCCTGGTGTGTGTGTGTCGAGCCAAGAAGAAGAGGAGAAAGACCAAGGTGATCCCAAAAGATCAATTGTGTACGAATTGAGGCTCCAATCAATAAATTAAGCCCTAGTAATGATCATACCCAAGTAAGTAATCTTAATTATGAGTTAATTGAAGAGATAAGGGTTAGGGTTCTTGAAGTAAAATTAGGGGTTTTAGGTAATTATGTTTCTAAAGCAAGAATTGAGATGTTTAATAATATAGGTTAAGGTTAATTGATGATTAAGTGTAAGGAAATTAGGGATTTCATCATATGATCAAGGTATGATCATATGATGATTAAGGATGGAATTTGAGTATGAATGATGGGTTGTGTAAACTCTTGATGATGATATTATATATATGTGATGATATATATTTGTAATGATAATTAAGTAGGAATCAAGGATTGATGATGATGGCGTTCTTAATGTTCTTAGCTTGGATTCAAGGAAAGTAATTGACTATACAAGGAGTTATATTGAGTTTGCCATGTTTGTGTTATGTGTTATGTGTTAAGGGTATAAGAGGCTTAAGGCTAGTGTCCTTGGTTAAGAGGATAAGACTAGTTGATTAACTAGCTAATTGAGTTTAGCATTTGTAACACCCCCAAATTTTGGTATGCAGCGGAATGGTAACAATGGGGTGCTACGTCAAAGTACAACAATCAAGATATAGGAAACGACCTTAAATGGACGTTTTAAGATAAGATTTCATTCGATGCCATAGCAAAATATCAGAGTTCATACATTAGGTCCCATATGTTTTAAAAGTCATAAACATTTCCACATACGTTTTTAATTAAACAAAAGCTTCATACTACCAAAAGGTGACTTAAGTTTTTATAGATAAAAGTTGCATTAAATTTAAATAAACACAGAATCCATCTTCATTGATATCCATCACGGCTCCCATCCAAGCTTATACCTTAGGACCTGAAATTAAACATGCTAAAAGTCAACACAAAGGTTGAGTGAATTCATAGGTTTGTCGTAAAAGTGTGGATCACGAAGATTTAAGTAATTGAAGACTATGATTAAAATTCAGTAGTCCAAAAACATTTTTATTGCGCTAAAGCTCATGACCCGAAGCCTTAACTGTCTGTCTGCCCCAAATAGTAGGGTGTCTGGCCAAAAACCTAACAGCTTCTCTAAAAGTTAAATGCACCATGATCAACTTGTGACCAATGGAAAATTCCGTGGGGATTGTTAGTTCCCGAATAGAACTATCCACAACACTAGCGCTCACTATAATAGCAATTGACTTCATGATATAGGACTTATATGGCACTGTGGTAACTTAGGCAATATAATTAGCAATAATTTTGGATAGGACATATAGTATAAAACACTTGGGTGCCGTATACTACAAGCATGTATTTCATCCCCCGAAGAGTTTGTAAAAAAGTGAGATAAAAAAGGGGCTATGTAACTCACCTCGAGGTGAATGGAAATCAACAAGTATTTCACAATAGAAAATCTCACATTTACATCGAATGCAAACCTAATCCAAAATAAAGGTCGTAAAGTAGCTAAACAACTTTGATTATTTATAGGTCGTAATGCTCATCATACTATCGTTCGGGCTAATCATAATTAAGAGGTCATGTAGTAGACGAATGAGAGCTAGGACACTTTAAATCAGTAAATCCAACAACCTCGTCGATAAAACGCCACCGCCCGAAGAGGCCTCATTATGAAACTCCCTAGTAAAAAGTACTATGTGATTAACAAATACCACATATAATTCTATATAGCTACATCACCATCTAATCGTTTTAGTGAAAAAAAAAATCAAATTTAAAAAGTAAAAACGTTTATAATATACTTTAGTAAAAATGCGTAACTGATACTTCCGTTTAAGTACGTTTTTTTCGTTTCTTACGTCCACAGCCTTCGTATTTATAGAACGAGTATCAAAAATAAACATTGTCAAAAAATTAAGTTTTTTGGTGTAATAGTAATTTTACTGCTCATAAAAACATTATATATTTTTTATATAGATTTAGTTATAGTAAATCTCGTAAATGTCGTAACTTATTTTCCCTGTTTAAACTCCGTTTTTAGTGATTTCTTTCGAGCACGTCATTCCGCATTTAAAAAAGTTTTAATCGATTTATTGATGTTTTAAAAGTAAAGTTTATGTGGTGAATAGTCAACCTTTTATAAAAATAGTTTTATAAAAGTATATTTTTAACGTAAACTTGGAATCGTCGTATCATTTCGTTATAAATCGGTTTTTCGAGTTCTTATCATTTTGGAATCGTCATAGCTACTATCTTTTTTAAAACATGGTAGGGTTGTGTACCAAGGTCGAACCAAAACAGCCCCCTTTATAATACTTATACAATACCACATTTTTATAACTTGTTTTATTTACCTTTAAACTTAAATAATTTATCACAATTTTCCATAGACTTATTATATACTTGTCTTACATATAATAGAGTCCAAGATTCATATTGTGCCAGAGTTTCCAAAGTATCAAGTTCCCTTAACAAGCTTAAAAACCTTAAACTTTCTTAAAGTAAACTTTAAATTACAAGATTAACTTATACATGTTTAACACTTAACACATTACATTCCTTATATATCCATTATTTCATGATATTATCAAACTCATAACAGATGTAAAAAATGTTTCAAAACCATGATCACAAGTAGAAAATATGTTTTACATGTTTAAAAGTATCCCTAAATGGTGATATTGCTAAATAGAACACATATAAACACATAAAATATTAACTGTAAAGACATAAAGGGTTTTTAATTAACCTTATGAGATGTGATGATGATAACCAACACAATCTAAGCCCTTATTTAGATTACAAACCCTAGCTTGAAACACTTGAAAACCCTAATTTCCAAGTAAACCCTAATTTTCCTTTTTCTTTGCTTAACTCTTGTAAAGGCTTAACCAAGCCTTAAATCTTTTTTGGTAGGTCTTAGATATGATGTAGGAATATGAGTAAGTGTTGTAAATAAAATTTTGTATGGATTTTGTGGTGGTTTGATGTTGGCCTTGTAGGAAAGGGTTTAGAGATATAATTTATGTCTTGTATTCCTCAAAATAATTGATACAATATATAGGAGTGTACGGACTATTCTAGAATACGGGCTTGAGCCCAATACATAATGACCATTAATTTGACTAACATAAATAACTTTGAATGACATAAATAACTTTGACTAATCATATATAATTGACTTTGACTAATCATGGACTAACACTCCCCCGCAGTTGGAGCGGGAGGACACCGGAC